>JAIEZT010000021.1:15794300-16059418 GCA_019594935.1 Periophthalmus modestus
TGAAAGAAACGAAACATGAAGAAATGCTCAGTTTAATCTCACTGAAAACAATCAAACCAGCGCAGAGACCGTAACGGAGACCCCCATCACCACGCCCAAAGAAACATCATTAAAGGTGTACTCTGTAACTTTTTCTGCCTGTCTCCTTAGCAATGGTATTGTTTGTCTTGAACGTTCCAGGATATGACTTTAAACTGATCTATTTTACTGCATTACCGGTAAGAAAACTACCTGGAAAACATGCATTCATACTGTGTGGGCTTGCCTCTCCCCAGATCTGATTTGTAACTTGTCTCGATGGACATACTGTAGATTAGTTGAAGACATTGTACTTGATTTTTATCGTTTTAAACATTAAAAATAGAGCGAGTTTACAGTGGTCCAGAGTTATTCCTCACTTATGCATTCTGAGCATCCTAATTATTCACCCTGATGAGTTTATAAGCACGTTCACAACCCCCTAGAGACCAGAGCGGGGTTTTGTCAGTGCGATATTTTCATGTGCAGTGCTTTGGTTTGACTCCTCTCTGTTGTTGGATATGTGAGCAGATGAATGGGGCTGTGATACCGCAGGTCGGAGGTGGTTTGTCCAGCAGAAGAAAAGGATCAGAGAAAACCCTTTTATTATTCATGAACAATAGATGCACCACACTCACCGCTGCCCTCTCTGGTCACCACAGGGAAATTTATTACCGGCCAACGTGTTCAACCCTTGTCCCAGCATTCACTCAACAAAATGGGCTCCGGGTTTGTGAATAAATTTGGGTCCCAGGTAAAACAGGCGTTAACCTTAAGCCACGGAGATATTGTTAAGTCTCTATTAGTTTCCAATGTAGGCGCTTCTACGGGATGAGTTAGCACAGGCCACGTACAAAACAATGCAACAATATGCTAAGAATGTAGAAATATCCAAGGCACTGTACGTCATTTTTACAGTCGAAAACATGTGAAAAAAAACTGTGGCCCAGGGGCAAAATACGGCCCTCAGACCAATGTTTCTCGGCCCTCAAGCTTCCAGGTGAATTAGCCCATATTACTTTAAACAGTACTTTTTACCGTTTATTCCTGAAAATCTACTTTAACAAGCCCAAATCAAATATTTAATGTGTCCCGTTGAGGATGTAAGTTTGAATAAAGGTCTAGTGGTTCAGTCTTACTCGTAATAAACTCACAGATTTGAAGTATTCACTGTATCGGCGACGAGTCTATGGCCCTCAATCGTCCCTCAGCTTTGTCTGTGTTTTTTATCCCTGTCCTAATCATTCAATGCAATGAGTTTATAAGCGCTTTTCACAACTCTCAGCGACCACGGAGGACAACAACTAGCATTCTAACATGCACTTCCTGACTACTGGACAATAAAATGCTTTCTAATTCAATGCAGGCTTTACACAATGGACTTATTTTGACCTCAAGAGCTGCTTATAAAATATATATGCACTGCTCTGACACATGGGAAAAACTCAGGTACAGGGCCTTTTAGTTAAAAGTTTAGCGAGGTTAGCAGTTAGCAGCATGGTTAAACTTGCAGAGTAATAGTCAATAGACCTCAAGTACTCTGACGAAAGCGTATTCGATGGCAACAGTGGGGTAATGATTTCAGACAAATGAGGTTAAATTAGCTCAATCATAATTAAACTGAAGTAGTTGCAACATTTACAAAAAAAATACCTGCACAAATTGTTCGTTCCCACTTAATGAAATTACATCTGAAGCCACAATTCAATATTCTAGGGCAGACAAACTAATTATGTTTCTATGGCAACAAAGAGGCTCACACATAATGAGGAAATAAAATAAATGAAAATACATGTTTGTGTAGCTGCACAGAGTAACTTTTGCAGCTCGTCTCCATGGAAATGTTGCTGGAATGTTCCGCAGTATGACTTTAAACAGATCTGGCTAGAGTGTCATTGCAGGTGGTTTTATTGCTCGAAATACCTTGAAAAACATGCATTCTTACAAATCAATAACATCTCCATGGAGACGAGGTGTACTGTCCTCCAGAAAAGTTACATAGAGCAGCTTTACAGTGGCCCCTCGTTTATCGTGGGGGTTAAGTTCCAAAAATAATCCGCAATAGATGAAATCCGCGAAGTATCAGCTTTATTTTGTACAATTATTCTCTGTTTCTTGGCTGTAAAATCCTTCACCACACACTTTATACACTTTTCTCACACAGGCATTAACATTTTCTCACATTTCTCTCTTGTTTAAACTCTCTCAAAGTTCAAACCTTCGTATATTATCTCGCTCTTCCTTGATGATCTCTTTAAATCTGTCGTTCATGTGCCTCTGCTCCAGTGTTCGTGATATAGTGAGGGACAACTGTAATGTTTTTTCAATGCCTCATAAACTACACCACCGGCTTGTTCAGGGACTTCATATGTAAATGAACTGTACTACATCCTACTTCTTCTCCTGTTAAATAAATCATGAATAACTCAGCTAAAAGAAAGTACCACAGCGGTATAGTACAGGTATTTGTAGACTAGCCCGGAGTGTTAAAAAGGAAGTCTCACTGTCTTCAGAGCGTCATTAACCTGGTGTTAGCTCGTGGGTCCGTGCGTCAAACACCTCCTCACATGTTCCTGTCTGGACCCAATTAGCAGCAGACTGTAGGAGCAGAGCTGTGCTGATCTGTGCTGATCTGTGCTGTAACACTGTGAACACGACTGGACACGGCCTCACCGCACACCCGAGGCTGAGCAACGCAAGGGGAATTCAATACAGTACTTTTGAGAACTGATCGTCACTCGCTCATAAGTCATATACAGAGGGATTTATAGACACATGTGCTTAGATTTAACTGATACTTAATACAAAAGACATTCTGCAAGCTATTACTAAAAAGATTAACAAAAAACACAATTTTACCAACCGATGATTTTGTTTGGGCAGTTTTCCAGCTCAACAGGTCGGCCATCTTGTCTTTACCACTCTGGGTGATTTTAGTTCAATATTCATCCACTAGGTGTCTCTATGCAGGGCCAGAAGTGGAATTCTGGGCTTTTTGAATTTTTTTAATTGAAATTTGTTTGTTCATTTTGTGTATCGACAATTAACTGCGGCCAAATTTGACCCCGTGGGTTCTCCAGGGTTAAAAGTAAAAGTATTTTGTGCAGATTTTGAGGTATTATGAGGCTTCAAATGTAGCGATTTTGATAAAGATGCATGAGGATGCTGAATTTGACTGACTGGAGTGTGGCTGCCTACCCAACCACCAGTCACTCTTTCACATAACGTCTTACCCAATGAAAACTAGAGGGATTGAACCGCCAACCTTTGAATGTCTGAGCTATAATCACTGAACCACAGCTTTATAAAACTCTTACTATTCATTTGTTTTAATGTATTCTTCTTCTTGTTGTTATCAAAGGTTTCTTACATTTTTTTATGTAAGCCTGTGATGTTGATCAAATGCCTTTATGTCGCTGGCAAATACAGAGAGAGGAAGAGCTGTGAAAATAAGATTTCGTAAATGAAATGTCCTTTGATATTTGTGTTCATTCTCCAGTTTTGTCTTTTGTTGGATTGATAACGAGGTTCTGTGTGATTCTGGAGTGATAATGAGTGCTATTTCGCTCATAATGGCTCACATTTGTGCTCATTGACAAAATTCAAACAAGAAAAAAGTCTGTGTGCTTTTAAAGATGCACTGCGTAGCTTTTCTGATGGGGGCATCATCTGCTTATCCTTGGAGACAGATAAGTCTAATGCCATACGGCGGAACATTCCAGGCTAAACAATAAAATCTCCATGGGGACAATCAGGCCCTCCACCAGAAAAGTTACATAGTGCATCTTTAAAGCTCCTCATTACAAACAGACCTGGACTTGTGTTTTGTTTCATTCACATGTTTAACACACAAACCCTGTGTATTTAGGCTGAGTTCTTCTGTCAAACTGAAAACACTCTGTTCCACCTTGTGATGTCATCAAGTGGCGATACAGGAAGTGCTCAATACTGGAAGTGTACTGTGTTTTTAAACTCCACACACCTTCACAAACGCCTTTAGTATGATTTCAGCCTTGGGATTGCCAATCTCTACTGAACTACAGGTAAAAGGAGCTGTTAGCTTGAAAACTACCACTTCATGACATCACAAAGTGGAACAGAGCGTTTTGAGCTTAGGAGATGTGCAGACTAATAATAAAGTGTTACTCAAACATGTGTGAATGAAAGAAAACACAACTCCAGGTCTGTTTTTAATGAGGTAACAACATTCTAACACGACTTAAAGACTCTATTTTGACTGAAAGAAGTTATTAATATAATTTTCTATATGTTTTTTCTTCAGTAACGCACAGCCAGCCGCACACAACGCCAATGCTTCTCTTACGTCATCCTGCGCACGGCTATTTAAAGTCGTTGTCATTAGCGTACATTATAAGATTTAGTTTAAATATTTAATGAACTCCAAAGAAAGAATACATTTACTCGTGTATAGAGCGTGAATGGCCTGAGCCGGCGCGGTAAATCCCCTGTCGGTATGCATGGACAGGCTGATCTACAAGGGGGACCTTTTATGTCGTAATCAAATATTCATGTTATAATGGTTTGGATGACACAAGCTTTTTTGCAGTGCTGGTAAGTTCTTGTTTCCTCTGTGGGAGAAAGCTGTGAGGGAGATGAATACGATTTGGCGAGACAGGTCCTGACACAGCAACACTGGAAAAGTAGGAAGATGAGTGTATTATGAAACGACGAGGACCGAAACATGAGCTACACCAGTGTGATATCTAAGGATCCTTTATGGAGTGTCTGGATTCTTTGGGTTTACTCATTTATCCAGGTTTGGAAGTGGCACCAAGACTGAAACAGGTGCATGTGGTTAAGTCTTGGGTTGTAAGGACAGTTGGAGAGCTGTATTTGACGCATTTTGTTGGGTTGTTTGACAGGATTTGACCCAAACCGCCGGGTAGACCAGGCAGAATGTCAGTACAGTTGTCCCTCGCTATAAGGCAGCTCATCTTTCGTGGTCTAACTGTTTCACTGAC
The DNA here is from genome assembly GCA_019594935.1 of Periophthalmus modestus. Lineage (NCBI taxonomy): Eukaryota > Metazoa > Chordata > Actinopteri > Gobiiformes > Gobiidae > Periophthalmus > Periophthalmus modestus. The sequence goes on from JAIEZT010000021.1 coordinate 15,799,301, forward strand.
TTTTTTTGTGCAATTTTGCATGCTTTTTTACAGTGTATGAGCGTGCATTGTGTTCTGCGTCCTGATTGGTTGAGGGACTGTAGACCATTGTGTTCTGCGTCCTGATTGGCTGAGGGACTGTAGACCATTGTGTTCTGCGTCCTGATTGGCTGAGGGACTGTAGACCATTGTGTTCTGCGTCGATGGCAGTGTGACTCTTAAGTGCTGTATGTTTGCAAGTTTTCTCCCCAACAAAACCCACAATGTCGATGAAACGTTCTGCACCGACAAAGGCACCAACGAAGGTTTGAACTTTGAGAGTGTTTAAACAAGATAAATGTTAAGAGAAAATGTTAATCCTGCCTGAGAAAAGTGTATAAAGTGTGTGGTGAGGGGTTTTACAACCTAAAATTGTAAATAATAATAATAATTGTAAAAAATAAAGCTCATTACTTTGTGGATTTTGCCTATTGTGGGTTATTTTTAAAACGTAACCCCAGCGATAAACGAGGGACCACTTTATCTGTTATGCGACCCAAATCTGACCCACCATTTGGGTTAAGCAAAACAACCCAACTTTGTGAAAATAACCCGGTGACCCAACAGCCCTAACCCAGAAACTAGGTTGAAAAAATAACCCAGCATTTTTTATGGTGTATAAATTACACATAGGAGAACAATAACGTGTATTTTTTTTTTACTATAACTGATCTTTCATTATGCACGACCTGTAGTACAACTCTCTGTCACAGTAGGTTGAAGGAGTGTTTGTCCCTGGTTTAACATTTTCAACATGTTTAGCTTCTACCATAGTCTGTATAAAGAGTTGGACTAAAGAAGCTCGTCGACACTAACAGCTTGAGACGCAACTTTGGAGCTGAGTTCCATATTTGGAATTCCGACCTCGAGTATCATAGCAACTAAAGAGCCAATCAGGAGCGAGACTGTTGAAGGTAACGCCCTTTCCCTGCTTAGCAACACTGTCAATCAAACCTGTCGCTAACGCTAGCGGGAGTGACCTCAGAGAAAATAGGCATCTGATTCGTCTGTTATTATGTTCATATCTTGTTTTACGGAGAAAATAACCAAACACCAGGATCATGTAAAGGGTTAATACGAACATTTAAAGACCAAAATGATGAGTCTGACAGCAGCAGTCACAGAGAGAGGGCTGAGAGTTTTTCAATAGATATTGAATTGGAGCCAGAGTATCGATATAGCCCAGGCTCACTTCCTATTTTGAACGTGGCAGTGAGCAGGTCTATGCTTCTACAGTGTATATACAACAAATACAGCGAGTTAGCTCACCTTTTTTTCACCTTTGCCCCAGACTAAACTCACATTATTAACAGCCACTCGTGTTAACCAATTTCAGTTCATTTTTATGCAGTTTTATGGACCGTACCAATCTACTCCCCTGTATTTATGGTCTATAAAAGTGTAATATCAGCCTGTTATGTGTCCAAACACTAGTATATATGTGAACGGTGGGTGTAGAGGTCCAGACAGTGGCATGTGTCTAGAAAGATAAGAGCTGCATTAAAGGAAATCCACCTCTGTTATGGCGCAGTGCTGAAACTGCACAGATTTGATAAGGTATTTGTGGTGGTGTGGGGCGAGCAGCCTGTGCACAGATCAAATACAGCACAGGGGATTTTGATGCCAACGTGATAACACTATGTAACCGGTTTTGTCGGAGGTGATGGTGATAAAAATGATTTGATGTTGTCTTTTAAATGCTGCAGGTTTTTCAGTGATATCTTGAATCTGGCAACCAAGACTTACAGTGACGCTATTTCAGCTTGATGTGAAAAAATAAGGACAGATCTGCTGCTGGCGTTTACCACAGGATTTTTATTTTTTTTTTTTTAAGTTATAATTATTGTTTTGTCATCCCATCAAGAGCATGCACCATGTAACTTTTCTGATAGAGGGTCAGCTGCCTACTTGTCTCCATAGGGATGTAACTCCTGTGCCTGGGATGTTCCATAGTATGGCATTTAACCAAACCATTTATTCAATTACAAATGTTTTTCAAGTTGTTTGTTTTGTTTGTTTGTTTGTTTTTTTAGTTGTTGTTTTGTTTTTTTGTTTTTTTTTCACACAATAAAATAAATGGAATACATAAAATACATAAAACTGAATAAATAAAATACATAAAATGGAATACATAAAATACATACAATTAAATTAATAAAATACATAAAATTGAATATATAAAATACATAAAAATGAATAAATAAAATACATAAAATGGAATAAATAAAATACATAAAATTGAATATATAAAATACATACAATTGAATACATAAAATACATAAAATGAAATACAAAAAATACATAAAATGGAATACATAAAATACATAAAATTTAATAAATAAAGTAAACACTCTTGTGAGTGGGCTCGCCTCTCCGCAGATCTGACCTGTCACTTGTCCTGGTAGCACCATTGCTTCTCTTCTTGGGGACAGGTGAGTTTAATGCCATACTGTTAAACATTCCAGGCAAAGCAAAAACATAAAAACATCTCCACGGAGACAAGCTGTTTGTGAATTTTAAGGTACATTTAACTTTTCCCAAATAATTCAAATGGACAAGTATGATTTAATAACAATAGTAATATGTAGGACTATGTAGGACTGATAAGAAAACAGGAGAAGCCGACGGTGGACTTCATGGGGGGAGTTTTCAGTTTTCAGTAGCGATGTGAAGGTTCCTGATGGTTTGTGGGAGGAGGGCCTTGTACTGGACGCAGATGTAATACAACATAATTATAGTTTCTCAAAAGTGACAAAACGTTTTTTAGTCATCTTGAAAAAACCCTCACGCAATTTCACCTTCTATCTGCTCTTCTGTGAACAACAAGTTGTGACACCGACGCGCCACTATCTAATCCACCATTTCTGTTTACTTTACAAATCTATTTTCCCTCTGATCCTTGTACGCAGCTGCACCCTCGGGCGACACAGGCAGCCGCCCCGCCTCCCCAACCCTCCCGCCTCCCCGGCCTTCTCCTCACATCACCATTACGCCCTTGATGCCTCGTAATTATCGCCGTGCTAATCGAAAAGCCGGCGCGAGCAGAGGTGGGCTTCCTGTCTGCTGCTCTGCTCTCGTCGGCGCCGCGTAAAGTGGAGCAGATTAATCCTCTCAAAAATCACATTCAGATTGCAGATTGTTGATTAGCAGCTGTCTCTAATGGCATCTGCATAATTACATCAGCGCGGCGTTGATGTTGTCACCGGCGACGGAACAGGAAGTCCTTCGGAGCCGGAGCCGCGGTTATATAAAGAATGTAGCGTATTTAACCGAATCCGACGGCGTCAAACAGGTGCTGCTCCTCGTAGGCTGATAACATAAAACCCACTCACCGCTATCACCAGCTGAACCGGCCAATGAGGGATCAGGTGTGGCCTAGACGACTCATTTATTAAGCGGGTAATATTAGAAGATTAGACTCTGACGCTTATATTCAGGCCCTCATTCATACACGCATATATTACATTACATTTTACACTGGTTAATCCATGATGAAAGTAGTGAGGTCGATCGCAGTGTGACTCTTAAGTGCTGTATGTTTGCAAGTTTTTCTCCAATGTCGATGAAACGTTCTGCACCGACAAAGGCCCATACGAAGGTTTGGACAAGAGAGAAATGTGAGAAAATGTTAATGCCTGTGTGAGAAAAGTGTATAAAGTGTGTGGTGAGGGGATTTACAGACAAGAAACATAGAGAATAATGTAAAAAATAAAGCTGATACTTCACGGATTTCGCCTATTGCGGGTTATTTTTCGAACGTAACCCCCGCGATAAACCAGAGACCACTGTATATGTAAGATAAGTTTAAAAATACACTTTAAGACTCAAGACAAAATGCTTTTAGGAGTCAATGGTGGGTAGGATGGTCAAAAGTACCAAAAATCATATACTAACTGATACTAAAACTAGTGTCAAAATAGCGATACTAAAAAGCCAGAAGGACAGAAATGAACCTTTACTGAATATGTTTTGAATGATCTTGAGCAAGTATAAGACACAGACGAGTGTACAGCCATGGACCAGTATGAACCTACTGGACACTGATATAAGACACGTGGGAAAACAAAAGAAAGTTCTACCATTTAATGCTGAAAATCACATTATTTTAACTAAAGAATTAGTTTATTGTTATTATTATTATTATCATCATTATTATTAGTAGTAGCATCTGGTTTAGTCCTGGGTCATTCCTGGTTTAGTCCTGGTTTACACCTGGTTTAGTCCTGCTATGGACCTGGTTTAGGCCTGTTTTAGTCCATGTTTAGTCCTGGTTTAGTCCTGATTTAGACCTGGTTTAGACCTGGTTTAGTCCTGGTTTAGTCCTGGTTTAGCCCTGATTTAGTCCTGGTTTAGTCCTGGTTTAGTCCTGGTTCAGTCCTGGTTTAGTCCTGGTTTAGTCCTGGTTTAGTCCTGGTTCAGTCCTGGTACTAGAATGCTTCTAGTTTTGACTCACATTTGTAGATATTTACCGTTTGTTTCCCATTGGCTCTTAAACTGTTCCTTTGCGTCACAAAGTCCGACATGTGGAAGGATCGTGCTATAATCCCCGTCAATAGATTTATCATCTTTCGAACTTTGCCTCAGTTCGAATGTGACATAATTAACTGTGTGAGGTACAATGGAGGAGCTGCGGCTCAGTTATCAAAGAGCTGAAACATGTCACACCTAATCCAATCAGGGGATTAATACAGCCATTTCAACCAATCACAGCGGGCCAATCACAGCACAGCAGTACAGTGGAAATATAATCCTCAGCTCAAACGCGTCGGGGAAACTTGTGGCATTTACAGAGAGGAGGACAGCAGCATAACACTCCTTTTTTCATTTTTCATGCAGAAGAAAATTGCCATATACAAATTCATGTTTATTGGTGGGTTTTATTAATGTGCTTCAATTCATCAAAAACTCAATAGGGGGAAGAAATCGTTTTGGCAAATTTCCCAGTTTTTGAAAAGGAACTAGGTTTTCTGTCGGGTTTCAGACGACGTCACGATATTCTATAGACCAAGAACGTTTAACAGTTTTTCGTTGTAACAAGGTGAGGGCTCTTGGGGGCCCTCTGGTGGCCTCGGGGCCCTAAGCAGCTGCTCAGTCTGCTCATAGACTGGACAATGATCATCACAATAGGGAAAGCTGTCTCTTGCCCCCATCTGAGAGCACGATATCGTCACATCCAAGAGTCTGAAAAACACCATTAGACGTGTCGCCCAATGTCTGAAGTCTGAATACATCGAAAAAGTGGTTTACAAAATTGCGAAACAGTGAGGAGGGTTAAGCGTCATGCTAGAAGACACAACAGCAGCCATTTTTAGGAGCTGAAATCGATTGAGGTTTATGTCAAGAGCGAGACTTAAACTGCCAAACTTCATATGTCTGTTTATTTGTATCTGAATTATACTTTATACTAGTTTTATTTTATATATTCTGATTAATTCATGATTTTCAAATACTTCTTTTACGTATAGTATAAATCCCAGTGTCTCATACCGGTCCCATCTTCTGAAAGCGTCTTCTGGATTGTCTCGGTTGTAAAAACAGTGTTCAGGCCACAGCTGAAACCTTCCACACTCAAATACTTCAGCTCATTGTTACCTCTAGCAGCCCCAGTTGAAAATAAAGCATGTTTTTTGTATCCAGACTTTGCCTTCACTGCAGCATTTTGTCCTTTGACTCGGGCACAGTTGGACATGCAGGTTTTCGTCTGTAAAACACACTCCTCTGTCTCACATCAGATTCCACTAAGTGACTGACCACAGGCCACCCCAGACTCCGCAGAGTTTACCCTCGAATAAGACTCTAATGATCTTTAATGAATCACAGCACACCGCACACAGAATGTACTACAGGAAAGGTATTACAGCACCTGGTTAAAAATGTACTTCAAGGGTGAAAAGTAAAAGTATTTTGCACAAATGTAGTGATTTTAATAAAGATTTGTGCTCAATTTTGTTCAGTAGAAACAATTGAATCAGTTGTTTTTTTCTTAGCGGTTTTTATTTGTATATAGTTCTGGTTCAGTCCTGGTTTAGACCTGGTTTAGTCCTGGTTCAGTCCTGGTTCAGTCCTGGTTTAGACCTGGTTCAGTCCTGGTTTAGTCCTGGTTTAGACCTGGTTTAGTCCTGGTTCAGTCCTGGTTTAGACCTGGTTCAGTCCTGGTTCAGTCCTGGTTTAGACCTGGTTCAGTCCTGGTTTAGTCCTGGTTTAGACCTGGTTTAGTCCTGGTTCAGTCCTGGTTTAGACCTGGTTCAGTCCTGGTTTAGTCCTGGTTTAGACCTGGTTTAGTCCTGGTTTAGTCCTGGTTTAGACCTGGTTTAGTCCTGGTTTAGTCCTGGTTTAGTCCTGGTTTAGACCTGGTTTAGTCCTGGTTTAGACCTGGTTTAGAGCTGGTTCAGTCCTGGTTTAGACCTGGTTTAGACCTGGTTCAGTCCTGGTTTAATCCTGGTTTAGACCTGGCTTAGACCTGGTTTAGTCCTGGTTTAGACCTGGTTTAGACCTGGTTCAGTCCTGTTTTAGACCTGGTTAGACCTGGTTTAGACCTGGTTCAGTCCTGGTTTAGACCTGGTTTAGACCTGGTTCAGTCCTGGTTAGTAGTCCTGGTTTAGACTTGGTTTAGACTGGTTTAGTCCTGGTTTAGACCTGGTTTAGACCTGGTTTAGTCCTGGTTTAGACCTGGTTTAGACCTGGTTTAGTCCTGGTTTTTAGTCCTGGTTTAGTCCTGGTTTAGACCTGGTTTAGTCCTGGTTTAGACCTGGTTTAGAGCTGGTTCAGTCCTGGTTTAGACCTGGTTTAGACCTGGTTCAGTCCTGGTTTAATCCTGGTTTAGACCTGGCTTAGACCTGGTTTAGTCCTGGTTTAGACCTGGTTTAGACCTGGTTCAGTCCTGGTTTAGACCTGGTTTAGACCTGGTTTAGACCTGGTTCAGTCCTGGTTTAGACCTGGTTTAGACCTGGTTCAGTCCTGGTTTAGTCCTGGTTTAGACTTGGTTTAGACCTGGTTTAGTCCTGGTTTAGTCCTGGTTTAGACCTGGTTTAGACCTGGTTTAGTCCTGGTTTAGACCTGGTTTAGACCTGGTTCAGCCCTGGTTTAGACCTGGTTTAGACCTGGTTCAGTCCTGGTTTAGTCCTGGTTTAGACCTGGTTCAGTCCTGGTTCAGTCCTGGTTTAGACCTGGTTCTGTCCTGGTTTAGTCCTGGTTTAGTCCTGGTTTAGTCCTGGTTTAGACCTGGTTTAGACCTGGTTCAGTCCTGGTTTAGTCCTGGTTTAGACCTGGTTTAGACCTAGTACTAGAATGCTTGTAGTTTTGACTTGCGTTTGAACTGTACATATGAAGTACTTGAAAAAGCTGAGTGGTGACTGAGTGTTTATTTTTATCAGCAGGTCTTAAAATATAATAAAGAAAGACTTTTCAGTCCAATGAAAAAAATATTGCAGTAGAAAGTCCAAATACTGCTCTCAAATGTAGGGAAAAAAGTATCCACTGTAACATTTACTTGAATATACTTTATAGGTATTTCTACTTTACCTGAGTACAGTACTTTACTACTTTTACTTTTTTTACATTCCACCACAGTTTAAAACAAGAACTAATATGAAATGGATGTGTACATTTTCAGATCAATATGAGTGTTCATGTTAAAATGTTTGATTTTCAACAAAAATGTGAGAAACGAACTGAACAAACATTTAGCTAATGCTAGCTAGCTTGTGGCTGTAATGTTATTTGAGAGGAACTTGTTTAGCTCCATAAATCAGCTCATCTGTTGTACTTCAGCTGAGTCAGTTCATTATGGTCACATTGTTACTCAAGTTAGACTTAAATCTGAGCCAACACAGAGTTTCAGACGGAGCAGTGCTTCCAGTTAGTTAGTTACATTTTCTTTGCACTATTGGGACATTTTTGGTTATTTTTGGCCCATATGATGAGATTTAAGTTGTAAAAAGCTGAATAAATATCTCCTATGATTCATTTTATTTATTGCAGCTCATTATTTTCTAACAACATTGCAGATTTAGAAAAGTTTTAGTGGTTTAACTCTGCTGTTGGATTATTGTGTCAGTGGCATACATTAGTTTCAGTATTGTCGTTTATCGTGTACATTTACTTCAGCGATATATGGAACTTTAAATATGTGTGGAAACACTGAATACTCGGTGCATCTTCAGATTGTTTCATATTTGTGCCTGGCGGTGTACTCTCGGTGTACTCTCGGGTGTACTCTCAGTGTTCTCTCAGTGTACTCTCGGGTGTACTCTCGGGCGTACTCTCGGTGTATTCTCGTGTGTACTCTCGGGTGTGTACTCTCGGTGTACTCTTGGTGTACTCTTGGTGTATTCTCGGGTGTACTCTCTGTGTACTCTCGGTGTACTCTTGGGTACTCTCGGGTGTACTCTCTATGTACTCTCGGTGTACTCTTGGTGTACTCTTGATGTACTCTTGGTGTATTCTAGGGTGTACTCTCGGTGTACTCTCTGTGTACTCTCGGGTGTACTCTCGGGTGTACTCTCTCTATGTACTCTTGGTGTTCTCTCAGTGTACTCTCGGGTGTACTCTCGGGTGTACTCTCTGTGTACTCTCGGGTACTCTCTCGGGTGTACTCTCTATGTACTCTCGGTGTTTCTCTCGGTGTACTCTCGGGTGGTCTGAACACTTGGATCACTGGACCGTATATGCAGTTGTGATTTGACACAGTGAGTGGTGCGAGCATGTCCCTCTCTCCAGACTCCACACCTTGTTCGCTGACTCGTGCGGTGCATCGGTATTTCCAGCTTGTCAGTCTCAGCTGTCTTGAATGCAAGGATTTTTGGATGATGTTTTTCGTATTCAGTTTTTTTTTTTTCTTTTTTTTTACTGATTTATGACTATCACAGCTTCTCACACACTGGGACTGAGCTGCCTGCAGTGTAAGGTCTGGCAGACAGTACAGCGCACAGGCAGTGAAATGTACCAAGAAATGTAGCAAAGAATCTGTCAATCTATAGATATTTTTCTGCAGTACAAGTATATGTTTGTATCCTGCAGAAATCCTGGCCGTGCTTGTGTTTAGCTGGTTTTGGTTTATGAGCACGTTTTACTCTATAGTGCGTTATGAAAGATGCATAGACAGATGAGAGGACGGAGGCTGCTTATGTAAGGTCGACAGCGCAGATGTTACTAAAATATAAGAGCGATTAGCACCGACACAGTCGTTTAGCTAGACAAGAATACAACATTGTAGCTCTCAAACTGGGACATCTATTCTCAGCAGTGTATCACATAGATCTGTGCATTTTATCACATTTTAACCCTGGAGAACCCTATTTGGCCACAGTTAATTGCTGTGGCAACAAACTAACAAACTAAATACACACACACACATATGTATATATATATATATATATGTATGTATATGTGTATATATATATATATATATATATATATATATATATATATATATATATATATATATATATATATATATATATATATATATATATATATATATATATATATATATATATATATATATATATATATAGCTGACTGGTTAGCTCAACTGGTAAGTCTTATGACTTTCACATGGGGGACCGGGTTCGAATCCCCCCCCAAGGGGCGCAATGAGCAATTACCAACAACCAGTGTGGGTCCTTGGGCAAGACCCTTCAAGCTACGCCGCCTACCTCATACAATGATGAGTGCGAATGAAACTTACGAGATGCCGGCTCAGACGTCGCCCGGCCAAACAAGGTCTGCGTCAGGTGTTGGGGAACCAGAGCACCTTGACGATAAGTGGGCTACTGGAACAAGGCGGAGATGGGCGAGATGCGATAACAAGGCTCTGTTGGAATGCTACTACTCCAGTGACCCTAGTCAGAGGGGTTACATGAACAGGATGTGGGAAAAATGGATACTTCGAAACCCGCAGTCCAAGCTTCGGCTAAGCTAAGCAACTAGTAGCTCAGTGTTCCAACATCCGCAAACGGCAACTGCTATCACAACTTGAGATTGACGAGGTACAACACAAAATATGCTACGGCAAGGGGGAGCCAGGACGCCAGGTCAGAGGGGAGTTAACATCAACTCCCCCCATCCGGAGATTGGGTACGAAGCCCCAATAAGTATTACGCTGAGCGAGGCAGCGACTGACCTGAAAGATAAGATCATGGCCCGAATGAACACAAGGCAACCACAAGGCAACCCCGACACCGCCTGCAGAGACTAAGTGAAGTACCATCTGAAAAGTCTCCTAGAAGATGTGAATGCAGCATTGAGAGCGATCCCTACCTCAACCATCACAGAAACCAATGAGCTGATATACACTTCAGCAGCAGTGATCCTAGAGATGCTTGGATATAAGAGCAACCATGGGAGCCATGAGAAACAATACCCACCATGGAAACGACGGTTAGAGGCTAAAATCAAGGCAGTGCGGAGAGAAGTGAGCCAACTGTCAGAGGCCCAGAGAGGTGCAATGAAAAAACAAGTACCCAGGAGGTACAGCCTGATGCCCATACCTGAAGCACTGGAAACTGCCAAACAAAGGCTCCAAGCCTTGGCCAGCCGCCTAAAGAGGTACACACGAGATAATGAATCCAGACGAATAAACCGTCTGTTCGCAACACAACCGGCGAAAGTGTACGCTCAGTGGCAGGGTAATAACACCAGAGAGCAGACCCACCAAGGCTGGAAACCGAACAGTACTGGAAAGGTATATGGGAGAAGGAGGCATCACATAACAGCGATGCACAATGGCTGGTGGCTCTCAGAGAAGACCACAGCAACCTCCCTGAACAGAATCCAGTCACCATCACAGTGGCAGACATCCAGGAAAGAGTCTCAGGTATGAAGAACTGGACCGCACCAGGCCCTGACATGATCCACGCTTACTGGCTGAAGAAGCTCACTGCTCTCCATGAGCGCCTGGCAGCACAAATGAACCAGCTGCTAATGGATGGGACTCACCCTGAATGGCTGCCGAGGGGCGCACGATCCTGATCCAGAAGGATCCCTCAAAGGGTACAGTCCCATCCAACTATCGCCCAATAACCTGTCTCTCCACAACATGGAAGCTCATGTCAGGCATCATCGCGGCTAAGATAAGTGGGCACATGGACCAATACATGAGCACAGCACAGAAGGGCATCGGCAAAGACACCAGGGGAGCCAAAACACCAGCTCCTGGTAGACCGAACACAGTCTCCCGAGACTGCAGAACCCGTAAGACCAACCTGTGCACTGCCTGGATTGATTACAAGAAGCCTACGACTCTATGCCACACACATGGATCACTGAATGCCTGGAGCTGTACAACATCAACAGGACTCTAAGAGCCTTCATTGCAAACTCGATGAGGTTGTGGAAAACCACCCTTGAGGCCAATGGCAAGCCACTTGCACAAGTGACCATCAATGTGGCATATACCAAGGAGATGCACTGTCCCCACTACTGTTCTGCATAGGTCTGAACCCCCTCAGCCAAATCATCAGCACACTGGCTATGGATACCGACTCAGGAATGGGGCCACCGTCAGTCACCTCCTGTACATGGATGACATCAAGCTGTACGCTAAGAATGAGCGAGACATCGACTCACTGATCCACACCACTAGGATCTACAGCACAGACATTGGAATGTCATTCGGGCTAGAGAAGTGTAGCCGGATGGTGACAAAGAGAGGGAAGGTAGTCCACACAGAAGGGGTCTCACTCCCAGAAGGGACAATAGCAGACATTGAGGACAGTTACAAGTACCTTGGTATCCCACAAGCAAATGGCAACCTTGAAGAGGAAACAAGGAAAGCAGCCACGGCCAAATACCTCAGACGAGTAAGGCAAGTCCTAAGGAGTCAGCTCAATGGCAAGAATAAGACCCAGGCAATAAACAGCTACGCCCTGCCAGTAATCAGATACCCAGCAGGAATCATAAGCTGGCCAAAGGAGGGAGATACAGACCACAGATGTTTAAAGACACGAAAGCTCCTGACCATGCATGGCGGGTTCCACCCCAAATCCAGCACCCTGAGATTGTACGCGAGCCGTAAGGAAGGAGGCCGAGGACTAGTGAGTGTGAGAGCCACAGTCCAGGATGAAACATCCAAGATCCACAAGTACATCCAGGACAAGGCCCCAACAGATGACGTGCTCAGCGAATGTCTCAGACAGTGGAGTGCAGAGGAAGAGGAGCTGGAGGAACCATCATGGAAGGACAAGCCCCTGCATGGGATGTACCACCGGAACATAACTGAAGTGGCTGATATCAAGAAATCCTATCAATGGCTTGAGAAAGCTGGACTGAAGGACAGCACAGAGGCACTCATCCTGGCTGCACAGGAGCAGGCCTTGAGCACAAGAGCAATAGAGGCCCAGATCTACCACACCAGACAAGACCCACGGTGTAGGCTGTGCAAAGAGGCCCCTGAGACAATCCAGCACATAACTGCAGGGTGTAAGATGCTGGCAGGGAAAGCATACATGGAGCGGCATAACCAAGTGGCGGGCATAGTGTACAGAAACATCTGTGCAGAGTACGGACTGGAAACCCCAAGGTCAAGGTGGGAAATACCTCCAAAGGTAGTGGAGAATGATCGAGCCAAGATCCTGTGGGACTTCCAGATACAGACTGACAGAATGGTGATGGCAAACCAACCGGACATAGTGGTGGTGGATAAACAACAGAGCAAAGCCGTTGTGGTGGACATCGCAGTACCAAGCGATGGGAACATCAGGAAAAAGGAGCATGAGAAACTGAGCCCCTGGTATTTCTCTAAAGAAGAGCTGGAGAAGGTCTGGAAGGTGAAGGCCTCAGTGGTGCCCGTGGTCATCGGAGCACTCGGGGCAGTGACCCCCAAACTGGAGGAGTGGCTACAGCAGATCCCAGGAAAAACATCAGACATCTCAGTCCAGAAAAGCGCAGTACTAGGAACAGCAAAGATACTGCGCAGAACCCTCAAGCTCCCAGGCCTCTGGTAGAGGTCCCGAGCGTGGAAAAAGAGGGGATAAAGACCACCCGCGGAGGGTGAGGAGGGATTTTTTTTATATATATATATATATGTATATATATATATATATGTCAAATTTTACTTCAAAAGCCCAGAGTTCCACTTCTGGCCCCTGCATAGGGACACCTAGTGGAGTGGTACAAGATGGGCCGACCTGTTGAGCTGGAAAACTACCCAAACAGAATCATCTTCTCAGCAAACTTGTAAAATTGTGTTTTTTTGTTAATCTTTTTACTAATAGCTTGCAGAATGTCTAGAAGTATGTTTTATATTCTTTTTGGATAAATTAGTGAGACCGATGGGTCAAATTTGGCCCTGATCTTAAATTAGGGAATAAAGGGTTAAAATTGAATAAGTGGATATTAGTATTAGTGTTCAGTGAACTTACAGCAGTAATTTAATGCAGTGTTCATCATTTTCCAAAAGAAGAAAAGGGTTTCTGGGTTCTCCAGGGTTAAAATTCAATCTTGGCTAATGCTAGCTAGCTCACGACTGCAATGTCATCTGAGAGGGACTTGTTTAGTGTCACAAATCAGCTCACCTGTTGTGCTTCCAGCTAAATCAGTTCTTTATAGTCAGACAATGTTAAAACAAAGCTCAGATTAAAGTCTGACGCTCTTGAGTGACAGAGCTCCAGACAGGGCAGTACTTCCAGTTAGCTTCATCCTCAGGAAAAGTTGACAACTTTTTTTTCTCTCTGCATATGGTCCCACCCCAGTACAGCAACACTACATCAGACTACAATGATAATCTGTTTACGCTGATAAACGCCGAGATTGCTTTGGTTTGTGCAGAAGGTTCGACATTAAACTTATATATCTCCATGGAGACAAGCAGGTACCATCCCCAGGCCAAGTTACAGGTCAGATCTGTGGAGAGGTGATCCCGCATAGCAAGAATGCACATTTTCATTGCATTTTTGAACTATTAAAACACCTGTAAGTGAATAAATGCACGGTAGGTTAGTGTAATGAGAGGTAAAAGGAGCTGTTAACTTAAAAACTACCACTTCATGACATCACAAGGTGGAACAGAGCATTTCGAGATGTAGACATAGTAATAATAAATACTCAAACATGTGTGAATGAAACAAAAGACAACTCCAGGTCTGTTTTTGAGGAGGAAACGACATTATAACATGACTTAAAGCTCACAAGAGTCCATATTTCGTGTAATATAGGAGCTTTAAATCAGATGTTTGGTTCTGGACACACGTTCTCCAGTCCATCGACATCATTTGTAACACACTCACATTCTCTCTATCTATTCTCTGTGAGACGAGATGTCATGTTATTTCAGCCCAAAATAAGTCCGTCTTATCTCCGCTCCGGTCCTCGCGGCTCACCCTGATCTCCATCCCCGTCTGATGCTTTCGCCGCTCACATTCGGCGTTAGTAAATTATAACTCTGAGCACAGCTTTCTCCTGTCCCGGGACGCAACAGAAGGTCAAGTGTCCCACCCCAGGCTCACTTTGACAAAGACTCAAAAAGACTGGAGACATTTTGACTGAAGGATCGGCGCAGATTCAATCAACTTCCAACAGAGCAGAACGTTACGCCATGAAAAATAATAATAATGTGAAGGGGATTAGACTTTGTGCTTAATGAAAGACTCACATTTTATTGTTTTCTGATCTATTTTATAATGTTTCCTCGTCAAAAACACAATTCCGGGTGTATTTTTTGATGAGGAAACCTGGAATTGTGTTTTCTTTCATTCAAAATATTTTTAACACATGAACCCTGCATATTTGGGCTCTTCTCTCAAACAGAAAACACCCTATTCCACCTTGTGATGTCACTATTAAAACACCTGTAAGTGAATAAATGCAGGGTAGGTTAGTGTAATGACATACTGCGGAACATTTTTGGTAAAGCAATATTAACTCTATGGACATGGTTCATCTTTAAAGGGCCCACATTACGCCATTTATGTCATGTTCTTTTCCTCATCACAAATATACCTTTTCTCAAACAAAAAACACTCTGTTCCACCTTGTGATGTCATCGTGTGGTAATACAGGAAGTGCTCCACTGTGTTTTTAAACTCCACACACCTTCACTAGAATCATTTGGATCATTTCAGCCCTGGAATCGCCAATCTCTACTGAACTAAAGGTGAAAAAGTAGCTGTTAACTTGAAAACTACCACTTCATGACATCACAAGGTGGAACAGAGCATTTTGAGCTTTGGAGATGGGTTACTCAAACATGTGTGAATGAAACAAAACACAATTCCAGGTCTGTTTTGATGAGGTAACAACGTAACATGACTTGAGTCCATATTGTTTGTAATATAGGACGTTTAAATCAGATTTAGTACTGGACAACATGTACTCCAATACTAATACAGGAAGTGCTCTACTGCTCTACTGGACCTGTAAAGACGCACTTTGGAGCTTTTCCGGTGAAGGTCTCCTGCCAGTTTCTCATAGACATGACGTTCCTTTGTTTCAAATGGTCCACAGTGCGGCATTCAGCGTGGGTCCGTGAATGGAGCGGACTCAGACGCTATTCAGCCATTTAAATATCAGGTATTAGAAGTTCAAGGTTGGTTTTAGAGATGTTTCAAAATGTACACTTCAGTAATATGGGGAATATGAACGGTAAAAGCCTCGTGATCTCGGGCTTCTTTCATGTCTATCCAATTTATAACTTAAAATTTTCAACAGAATAATGCAAATTTTATTTTACTATGTGATCTCTCTGTCGGAACGAGACCACGGCCATTTAAAGTATCAAAATGTGCTACATGAGCATTGAAGTACTTTTTTTGGCGACAGTGGCTCAGTCGGTAAAGCGTTGGTCCACTAACTTTGCGTTTTTTGCTCTTGAAGTTGGAGTTTTATTTATTTCAATTCAAAATAGCAAAACACGATGGCAATTTCTGATTCTGATGAGTTTATGACAATTTTTTTGCAAATCATTCCACTGAAACTTAAAGGTTCACCACGTAACTTCACTGCTGGAGGACGTGCCGCCTTGTCTCCATGGAGATGTTATCGCTTTGCCCGAAATGTTCCACAGCATCATATTGAAACAACCACACTGACGGTCAGAACGCATGTTTCCGAGGTATTTTCACGCAGCAAAACACCAGTAATTGAAAACAAGCAAGATAAGTAAAAAAAAGAGTAATGTCGTACTGTGGAACATCCGGCAGCGGCAGATCATCCATCAGAAAAGTTACACAGCGTCCCTTTAACCGTGGACCCAAGAACTCCATGCGAGGTACGAGGTACGTGGACCACGGGGCGACGGTAAGTCAGTCGGTGTTTGTCCACGGATTTAAAGGTTGCCGGTTCGATTCCCGCTCTCGACATAAACGTCATTGGTCGAGCGGTCAGATCCATTGACGCTCAAACGAATACTGTTGTTGTGTCCTTGGGCAAGACACTTAACCCACCCCACCTCATCCTCAGTGTCTGTGTTCACCGGTGTGTGAATGGGTGAATGGTTCTTTGATGTAAAGCGATATATATAAAAATAACCGTTAAATGCTTAAACTCGGAGAACGTCCCAGCTCTTGTTCGCAGAAGTCCGCTTGTACTTTCTAAACACAAACTTCCCAAGCATTTTTTATTCTAACGTACAAAAATAGCAGATGAAAAGGTTTTATTCTGAAACCTCTCCACACATAACGCTGTATCTTGTAACCTTGGACTGCCTGCTTTCGGCTTGAATAACCTTCATGATGTTGTTGGCTGGAGACATATTTTATTTGTGTTGGACAAAAACAGCGGGCTTACAGGAGCGGATCTACAGAGATGGGATCAGACAATAACCGGCAGAGCATTGATCCATATTTGAACCAAACTTTGTGTTTCTGTTCAAACCGAAGCACCACATGTCTTCAGCGGGTCTCTGGTGGTGTGCTCCTCCATTTTATACACCCACCAGCAAACACAGGAAAGTCAAACCATTATCAACTTTTCGACAAGTTTTAGCTTTTTCCTTTTGTCTGTGTAATTGCAATTTGATTTTGACGGTCACAGTTAGCACGGCTTAAAAGCTTCAGAACAGTATCATGTCTCGGTAGCATCCTATAAAGCTAACCGTGTTTTCTGTGGTTAAAGTCCAGCTACTTTAGATTTTTTATAGAAATATGTGCAGTTTTGTTCAAATGAGTAGGATAAAAGGTTATATTTAATGTTCTTGATAAACAGAGCATTGCATTAGGAAGGGCATCTGGCATAAAACTGAATTGTATATAAATCCCTCCCAGAGATTATAAAGAAGTGGACTAGGAGTGTGACGTCAGCTATAGCGTTTGGCTCCAGTCAAATGAAGCTCATCGAGGCTGGAGCAGTAGGGATGGGACAATAAATAATATTATCGTTTATCGTGGGGTCGACAATAATCATTCGTGGGAGATTTTATATAATCGTGATAATCGCCAACAAAGATAATCACCATTATATCTTCAAAATGTGCAGAAAAAAACACTTATCCATGGGGGAGTCGACGAGGAGGGACAAAGGGGTCTGTTGTCGGGGGCCCAGAATTGGACCCTCATCCTATAAATTTGTATTACAGGGGGGCCATGTGAGGCTTATTGCCCTGGGGCCCCAAATTTCAGTGGACGGCCCTGCTCATCTATAATATTCTCTGTTAAAGTTATAATTATTCATATCCACAACTACTTTAAGCGTTATCGTGATGTAATCGTTAATCGCAATTACTTTGGCCATGATAAGCGTCACACAAACTTACAGTATTGTCCCAGGCCTAGCTAGAAGTTAAAGGGGCGAATTTGGAGTAAAGTTCCACATTTGGAATTATGACTGCGAGTATCATAGCAACCAAAGAGCCAATCAGGAGAGAGCTTGTTGAAGGTAGCACCCCCTGTTTAGCAACGCTGTCAATAAAACCTGTTGCTAACGCTAGCGGGAGCGACTTCGGGGACAGAAGGCAGCTGATTTGTCTGTTCATATCTTGAGTTACTAGATAAAATAAAAATACCAGAATTATAACGAAGACCAGAGTTGACGGAGCCAGAAGCGCAGCCCGTGCTCTCATCGTATTAAGAATGCGGTTGCTAGCAGGTTAGTGATATCCATTTATATATACAGCCAATGGTCACTGTGTACTTGGGGATTTTTTAAAACGATGTCTTTTGAGGTGTCATATTGTTCCAAACTGTCTATTTATATGCAAAAATATGACCAACCGCAGCCGGAACGAGAGTAATCCTAGCTTGTCCAGTCAACAATACAACTAGCATAATGTAACTGCCTTTATTCCCAGTGCATAATAAAACATACATAAATATTCGTATGAGCCTGGAGTCATTTTACTGGTCTAATTTTTGGCCTTTCTGTGTTTAACTCTCTCGCCAGGCTGTATTTCTTCTTTAAAGCAAAATGTCAAGTCTGCAGTAATCCCAGGCAGCCAGACCTTTTCATTGTAGAGTTCACACAGGTCTGGAGGCGGTGTCCACGGTAACAGGAGGCTGAGGTAATGAGATGTTCAGAGTGCACACACAAGGCCATTTACCTGTCCCCATTAAAATAACCCCCCAACAGTATCAGCGTGTGGTCTGTTGGCTTAGAAAGGTAATAGTAATTTTAAAAGATCTCTTGTATTGTGTTACGTGGACCAAATTATATTTATATGTGATTAAAGTTGACCTGTGAGACCCATGTTCTTAATATACATAGTGACAAGTATGAACGACCTAATGCTCATTTCTGATTGGTTGGTTTTACTAGACTCGGTATTGGCCCAATCATAATCAAGAAATATATTTTGATCTGAAAAATGTGTCTTTGTAACTTAAAAGTAGTAGTGGTGTAGTGGTATGTCTATGTAGTTGCCAGGCGAATCGTTGGTTATCGGTTACTCCAGAAGTTGCTGTGGGCGTCGTCATCATCAGATTTTAGTGGAAAAAAAAAACGTTTCCCAAATTCCATTGAAGTTAATGGGATTCTCGCTTAATTGGAAGTACAACCACAAAGAAAGCGCAGTTTAGTCACATTTACGGAAAAAGTGATCGGTCTTAAAATATCTGTGTAAACCCTCAGTCGTCCAGGTCTGATCCAAAGCAAAGATGAAGTTCAAATCTGTTAAATGGACAAATCGTTGTAGGAGTGAAGACGTTTCGCTGCTCATCCAAGCCGCTTCTTCAATTCGGGGAACTGAAGAAACTGAAGAAGTTGAAGAAGTGGCTTGGATGAGCAGCAAAACGTCTTCACTCCTACAACGATTTGTCCAGTTGACAGATTTGAACTTCATCTTTGCTTTGGTCTAAAATGTTCATATGGCTGAAAAAAGGCTGAAAAATGGCTGAATAAGGTCAATATTCAAAAAATAATCATCCATTACTGAAACTGGCTGAAAATAATTTTCCAAACGACATAAAATCAATGTAAAGTATAACATCTACAACATACTTTTGTACATCCTGTATCCTAATTCTTTAATGCCCATAAAAGTTCCCTTAACCTGTCAGTTTAAATTACAAGAGAGGGAACATGTTTGACCTGGATTCATGGGTAAAGGTTCAATTCACACGCTCCACGCTCCTTGTAGTGTGTTTTTCAGTTTAGTTTGGATTCAATTTAGGACAGTGATTCTTAAGGGGCCCATAGTAGGTCTGGAAGAAGCTCATTGAGGGGTCCACACATGACATGACATATGGGCATTGACCCCAAGTATCACGCAGGTAAACTGGACTCAAACGAAACGCCAAAGGAAAGTGTCCTTCAAACAGGTTATTCTTGAATAAGACAAATCAGGTAGATCCACGAGTTAGAAAGAGAGAATGGCTTTATTAATGTCAACCTGAATCTCTTTCACAATGAGGGCTCTCGAATCAGAAACCAGGCTGGGAATAAACTCCAAAGCAGCTCCATCAAACGGGGATTAATGCAGATTCAGAATGTAGAAATTGCAAACAACAGCTTTGTTCAAATACACAGCTTGAGTGTCTAACAAAGCCTCAATGAGCAGAGAGAGTATATATAGACTATCCTGGGATGATTAGGGAATGAGTGCCAGCTGTGGGAAAAACAGGGAGGAAGCAAACGATGGACGGGACGAGGCAGCGGAATGGAGCTGGACTGGGGTAAAATGAAAACGAACGAAAACAATGGGCAGAACCGTGACAGCAAGTTACTTTCTCATGAAACAGGTGGACCCGTGTTTTAAGGGATGTTCATAGACTGTGTAAAGAAGTGGACTGAGCGAGTGAGACGTCAACCACAGCGTTCAAGGCTAGAGCGGTTAGATCGGCGAATTTGGAGCCGAGTTCATATTTGGAATTCTGACGGCAAGTATCATAGCAACCAAAAAGCCAATCCAGAGCGAAGCTGTTGAAAGTAATGGGGAAAGACGGCGCCTGATCTGTGTGTTATTAATGTTTATGTTGATTTACAGACACAATAGCAAAATAAATACATCAGGATCATGTAGAGCGGATTAATACGAATATTTTAAGACCAAAATGACGAGTCTGACAGCAGCAGTTATTGAGAGAGGCGTTTTTCAATAGAAAGTGAATTGAAAACTGCTAAAACCTTCAAATCAGGCTAAAAATCTCGGGGTATTAATGGACTCAGACATGAACTTTAACACAGCCGCATCAAATCAATAACATCTGCAGCTTTTTACCATCTAAAAAACATTGCAAAAATCAAAGGTTTACTCTCAAAACCAGACTTAGAGAGACTTATCCTGCATCTGTCTCCAGTAGGTTAGACGACTGTAACGTCCTGCTCACTGGCCTCTCCAAACGAGCCTTAAGACAGAACAGTACATCCAGATAGAACACTGCTGCTCAGGTCCTGACTAGAACCAGGAAGTACTTCACACATGTGTCCTGTGTCTCTGGCTCCTGTGGCTCAGAGACTTTAAAGCAGCTCAGTGTGAACAAGTCTCTCCATGAACCAGAACCAAAGAACATCTCCCACATGTTAGAGCCACATGAACCATCTCACACTCTGAGGACTGAACCAGGACTAAACCAGGACTGAACCAGGACTAAACCAGGACTGAACCAGGACTAAACCAGGACTAAACCAGGACTAAACATGGACTGAACCAGGACTGAACCAGGACTAAACCAGGACTAAACATGGACTAAACCAGGACTAAACCAGGACTAAACCAGGACTAAACCAGGACTAAACGTGGACTAAACCAGGACTAAACCAGGACTAAACCAGGTCTAAACCAGGACTAAACCAGGACTAAACATGGACTAAAGCAGGACTAAACCAGGACTAAAGCAAGACTAAACCAGGACTGAACCAGGACTAAACCAGGACTAAACCAGGTCTAACCAGGTCTAAACCAGGACTAAACCAGGACTAAACCAGGACTAAACCAGGACTAAACATGGACTAAAGCAGGACTAAACCAGGACTAAAGCAAGACTAAACCAGGACTGAACCAGGACTAAACCAGGACTAAACCAGGTCTAAACCAGGTCTAAACCAGGACTAAACCAGGACTAAACCAGGACTAAACATGGACTAAACCAGGACTAAACCAGGACTAAACATGGACTAAAGCAGGATTAAACCAGGACTGAACCAGGACTAAACCAGGACTAAACCAGGACTAAACATGGACTAAACCAGGACTAAACCAGGACTAAACATGGACTAAACATGGACTAAACCAGGACTAAACCAGGACTAAACCAGGACCAAACCAGGACCAAACATGGACTAAACCAGGACTAAACCAGGACTAAACATGGACTAAACATGGACTAAACCAGGACTAAACCAGGACTAAACCAGGACTAAAACAGGACTAAACCAGGACTAAACCAGGACTAAACCAGGACTAAAACAGGACTAAACCAGGACTAAACCAGGACTAAACCAGGACTAAACATGGAGAATCAGTATTTCATTTTCTGCAGCTAAATCCTGGAACATTCTTCCTGAAGATGTGAGACAGGCCTCGACTTTGACAATGTTTAAATCCAGACTTAGAACAGTTCTGTTTATCTGCGCATTTGACTGAAAGGTTTTTATTCTGCACTTTTCTGTTTTAATGTTAATTTTATGATGATTATTTGTGATTATTTATGTTTTGATTTGTGTGATTTTAATGCCTTTCTTATTCTGTAAAGCATTTTGAATTACTTTGAACTGTGCTGTACAAAGAAACTGGCCTTTGCTTTGAATTGGAGTCGATGGAGTCAATACTGTCTATGGAGGAAAAAAATCCCACATGAAGGAAATGATTTTGTTTTAAGAATAATCTTTTACTTATGCAAAATTCTGTAGGTCTAGTAACGTTCAGAATCTAGCCTACTTTTAGTGAGCACCTTTCAGAGCAAATCCTTGTTCATATAATCCTTCGTCTCCCGGCTTTGAGAGTGAATAAAACGCTATCTTCAGCCTGATAACAAATCTCTCCATTGAAGTTCACCGCCTCTGTGTTTGAACTTTTACTTCTAACCAAATTGCTTATCTGTTGCCGTTGGAGACTGCAGTTTTAACGAGGTATTTCATTACAAACGCCAGAACGCCTCCCCCCCGCGCGGGTGCCATACCTGTAATGTTTTCAACCATTTCTGTATTCATCTGAAAAGCCCCCGTCGATTTAAACCCGCGAGTCAACCCATCTGAAACGTATTCCAAGCGTCATACTGTCTATGAGGAAAAAAAATGAATAAGGAAATGATTTATGTTTTCAAGAATAATCTTTTTACTTATGCAAAAACCATCTGTAGGTCTAGTAACGTGTCAGAATCTAGCCTACTTTTAGTGAGCCCAAAAACCTCATTCAGAGCAAAAATAATCCTTCGTCCCCGGCTTTGAGAGTGAATAAAACGCATCTTCAGACCTGATAACAAATCTCTCCATTGAAGTTCACCGCCTCTGTGTTTTGAACTTTTACTTCGTAAACCAATTTGCTTATCTGTTTGCCGTTGGAGACTGCCAGTTTTTAACGAGGTATTTCATTACAAACGCCCAGAACGCCTCCCCCCCTGGGTGCCATACCTGTAATGTTTTCAACCATTTCTAAGATTCATCTGAAAGCTCTCCCCGTCGATTTTAAACCCCGCGATAGATTACTGCCTTCTATATTTACCATCAACATCAACCCATCTGGAACCGTATTCAAAGCGTTACCCGGAGTCGAGGCTTAAAATCAAAAAAGTCTCCTCTTTGACTTCGACTTTGAGAGAGATCTGGTTTTAGATTTGTTTTGTCTTCGCTTTATTTTTTGAAGTAAATAACGAGGCACATAGAGGAGCCCAGGCAGCTTTTGTTAGTCGGATGTGTCAAGTGGAATATGGAGAAGGAGTGTAACAGAAGATCCAATTACATGTTTCTCTCCCTCGGCGATATCGGGTTCGCGCGGGTGGCCATCTTTGCTCGTCTTTTTTGCTCATATACGGCACGGCTCTATAGCGTTTCAATGGGAGATTTTATGTGGGTAAACTTGCTATATTCAAATTTCCCAGGAGGCTTTGTTTTTGTACATTTCACCTGTCGCAAATTGGCTGTGTCTTTGTCGTTACGCTCGGAGATTCGGAGAAGGAGGGTTGTATTTCCCACTCGAGGCCATACAGCTGTACAGTGGTGCACGATCACAGGGACGTCGGGATTGTTAGATTATTGATTGATTAGCTCAGTCGGTGCGGCGTTCGTCCACTGATCCGAAGGTCGGCGGTGCGATTCCAGCTCCCGCAGATGAAGGCTGTCATTGTGTCCTTGGGCAAGACACTTAACCCTGCGCCCTCAGTGTGTGTGAATGGGTGAGTGGTTCTTTCATGAGCTTTGAGTGCCTTGAAGGTGGAAAAGCGCTATGTAAAATGTGACCATGACCATTCTTCAGGCCACAATTAATCATAAAAACGAATGAGCAAAGTCATTTCAGAATCAAAATTAAAGCCACAGTGTTTATCTGTGCTTGCATCTCCACAAACCTGACTTTCCTGGAGGAGGGGCTCTTTCTGCAATCATAAAAAATAATAATTGTGACAGTTTCAGAATCAAAGCTAAAGCCACAGTGTGTAACTTTTTAACCGAAAGTAGAAATAAAAGCACATTTGTCATTTTGGTTTGGGTTATTGCACTGAAACACATGCATTCTTACTCTGAGTGGGCTCGCATCTCCACAAACCTGACTCTCATCTGGCTTGAAGGACGGCCTCTTTCTGCTTGTTTCCATGGAAATGTTCCTTTGGTTATAACAGTTTGGCATAAAACTTGCCTATATCCATGGAGAATGTTCCAAAGTATGTTTTTAACGTTGTATTTCCTTAGAAGCATGCCACCTCCCGAAAGCTCCATACTGTACCTTTCAAAATAACTTTTATTAAATCCGGAAGCAGACCTATATGTTTCAGATGGTTGTAATTCTATTTTCTCATTTTCTCACACAGACATTAACATTTTCTCACATTTCTCTCTTGTTTAATGAATTAATAGTGACTCATGTGTAGTTCACAGTTCCTCTGACTGTGCACCGCTGTAGTGTCGATCCAACATTTATGTAAATTTGTCTGACACATTGTGTACTGTACAGGAGACACGGAGGAGACTGATGGACAATGGTCTACAGTCCCTCAGCCAATTAGGACGCAGGACACAATGGTCTACAGTCCCTCAGCCAATCAGGACGCAGAACACAATGGTCTACCGTCCCTCAGCCAATCAGGACGCAGAACACAATGGTCTACAGTCCCTCAGCCAATCAGGACGCAGAACACAATGGTCTACAGTCCCTCAGCCAATCAGGACGCAGACAGAATACACGATCATACATTGTAAAAAAAAAAAAAAAAGTAAAACTGCACGAAAAAATCCAAAATATAGCGAGGGACAACTTTATCTTATTTTCAAGACGTCATTTTGCCGATCAGACTCTGTTTTCACCTCCGGGACACGCCCACTGTGACGTCGCACTTCGTTCTCCAGTTTTATTTTCTTAATCGGTGATACACGCAGGATTCAGCAGCATCGCATAGTCACACAGTCCGTTAGGCAGAAGTCAGCGGATTGTTTCTTTTATTGAGTCGTTTAGATGAATATCGTGATTTAAATTGTCCAAATTATAACATAACTTCTTCTTCATGCCACATTAACATCGCTACATTTAGAAAGTTCGAGTTCACAAAGATAATAGCGAACTTGAGAGGAACGTCAATGATCGAAAATGAAGGATTTCAAATGTTGTTCGGTCACGGTGTCAGCGAATAAAATAACACACAAAAAAAAAAACACACAAAACCGTGATATTGTGACCTCCCCGTTCGCAACAATACTTTTTTATTCGGAGTGAAGCCGGTGAGGAGGACAAAAGGGGGGAGAGAGGGGCGCTTCGGGAGAGCTGGAGGGGGGTCCGGTGATGAAAGTGTGACGAATGCTCCGCTCGCTGATGATTTGTGATGGTCTGCAGGGGGAGTCAGAATATATAGGCAGTACCAATACAAGCGAGCGAAGAGAAATACTGCTGCTGCTACACAGGATGGAGTCTGAGGGAGTTTTTTTGAAAGAAATTGGTTATTTTTTTGCAAAGCTAAGGGGCGCACACAGAAGTCGTTTTAAATTAGAGTATTGCATTTGAGGGCTTGGGAATACAAGCGAAAGCGTATTTTTGTATGAGTTATTATTATTATGATATTTTCTGATCTATGTTCTAATCCTGACAGACCTGGAGTGTGTATTTAGGGACTTCTTTCTGTCAACTAAAAACGCTCTGTTCCACCTCGTGATGTCATGTGGTGATATAGGAAGTGCTCCACTGTGTTTTTAACCCTATAGCGTCGGATGCTACGTCGCTTCACTTCAGTACATTTTTTGAACACGATGGAAAAGTAAAAGTATTTTCTACGCTATTTGAAATCGGCTGAAAAGACTGAGGGGTTTATTTGACGGGAAAACGAAACGTTTCTACTGAGCAAAATTTATCAAATCTTCATCGAAATCACCTAAAATTCTGCATGAAATACTTTTACTTGTTACTCTTTAAGTACATTTTTAAACTTAAGTAGATTTTTTTTATACTTTAACTTTTTTTGCTGGGTTTATCTGTATTTTTTTACTTAAGTACAAAACTGAGTAGTATTTTCTGGACTATAAGTCGCTCCAAAGTAAAACGAAGTTAAAGTTGCTGAGTAAAACGTTTATCCAGAGTAAAACGAAGTTCCAGAGTAAAACGAAGTATAAACGAAGTATCAGAGTAAAACGAAGTATAAGTAGTGCCCAGAGCTCCAGGCTCCAGTAAAACAAAGTATCCAGAGTAAAACGAAGTATCCAGAGTAAAACGAAGTATCCAGAGTAAGTCGCTCCAGAGTAAAAGTCGAAGTATCCAGAGTAAAAAACGTAAAACGAAGTATAAGTCGCTTCAGAGTAAAACAAAGTATCCAGAGTAAAACGAAGTATCTAGAGTAAAACGAAGTATAAGTCGCTCCAGAGTAAAACGAAGTATCCAGAGTAAAACGAAGTATAAGTCGCTTCAGAGTAAAACAAAGTATCCAGAGTAAAACGAAGTATCCAGAGTAAAACGAAGTATAAGTCGCTCCAGAGTAAAACGAAGTATCCAAGTATCTAGAGTAAAACGAGTATAAACGAGTAAACGAAGTATCCAGAGTAAAACGAAGTATAAGTCGCTTCAGAGTAAAACAAAGTATCCAGAGGTAAAACGAAGTATCCAGAGTAAAACGAAGTATAAGTCTCCAGAGTAAAAAGTATCCAGAGTAAAACGAAGTAGTCGCTTCAAGTCAAACTCCAGAGTATCTAGAAAATGAGTATAAGTACTCCAGAGTAAAACGAAGTATAAGTCGCTCCAGAGTAAAACGAAGTATAAGTCGCTCCAGAGTGAAATTAAGTATAATTTGCTCCAGAGTATAAGTCAAAAATACATAATGATGAAGAAAAAAACATGATTGTCAGGTTCTCAGTGTGACCGTAACAAAGATGTGAAATCATATACTCAGGTGCGACTTATATTCCACATATAAATCACACCTGAGTGTATGTCGCACCCCTGGTCAAACTATGAAAAGAAAAAAAAAGTGCAACTTAGACTTATATTATACTTCTTTCACCCTTTCAGAATCACGTGTCTGAGCCTGGAACTAAACCTAGTCTAAACCAGGGCTGAAAAAGTACCAAACCAAATCTAGATCAGGACAAAACCAGACTCAAATGTGTGTGTGAGCGCCCCCTGTATGACCCACACAGAAGCACACGCTCCTAAATCTTCGCTGATCTACTTTGGACCATTTCATCTCGTTGTGTCTGTCCCCAGTGACAGAACAGAGCATCTCATCCAGCCGAAGCAGGAGCAGAAAAGCCCAGGAGCCACTTTTACCCCAAATGAACCAGCGATTATAAAACAACCAACAAAATAACAAGTGCTGAATGTTAAATTGTTGTTTGTCAAGAGAACACTTCACCTCAGGCTTCTTTAAACAAGCCGCTCCGCACAAAAGCGATCCCGCCTGGCATTAGCAAACGCGAGCCGCTCTTTAACAAACCCAACAGCACTTACGACAACACAGGCTTAAACTGCGCCATATACTTTGACGTGAGTACTTTGGAGTAGTTTTGTATATTTTGCCTCGGTTGTAAATGTTGTTAAATCGGTTAAAATGGAAGGTTTTGTTGTACGGCTGCTTGGTGCTGTCACAATGCTAAAATTTCAAACTCAATTTCAAAGCTAAGGAACAGACTCAATACAAGACTGATAGCACTACTTCGAAGTCCAGTCAGTTTTTTCCCATAGACGTTTAGAAAAAATCGAATATTAAGAGTTCAACGGCATCACGGCGGCTAACCAGCTACATGCTAACGACGTATTTATGCAATTTTGAGTTCAAATGAATACAGCGGACCCTCGTTTATCAGCTTTATTTTTTATTCTCTATGTTTCTTGGCTGTAAAACCCCTCACAAACATACAGCACTTAAGAGTCACACTGCGATCCAACATTTATGTTAATTTGGCTCTAAAAAAAAAATCTGTGAAACATCAAGAAAGCTGAACCACAATATAGCGAGGGACTACTGTATATAGTTTTGATACTAGTTTTAGTACCATCTGGTTTTTGGTATATTTGAACAACTCTACTGCTACTTACCCAAAACCCAAGTATTTGTAGCGCCTTTATGCTACAAAAATGATGATATTTGAAGAGATCGTCATATATTAGGGTCATAGACTGTATATATAAATGGACATAGCTAACCTGCTAGCCGCCGCTTTCCAAATAGGAAGTGATCATGAGCGCACTTCTGGCTCCATCAGTTCACTTTACATTGAAAAACCGTCGCCTGTCTCTCTGTAACTGCTGCAGTGAGCGTCGCCATTTTGATCTTAAAACATTCGTATTACCCCATTCTGCCTGATGTTGGGGTTTTTATTTCGCTATTGTGTCCGTAACTCAAGATATGAACATTAATAACAGACAAATCCGACGCCTTCTTCTCCCCAAGGTCATTGTCGCTTAGCGTTAGCAACAGGGTTGATTGACAGTGTTGCTAAGCGCCCGTTCTGTGCTAAACCGGGGGTGCGGGGCGGGAAGTATATTACAGATTCGCTCCAATAGCTGCTAACTTCGATTAGCTGTGGGTGAGGAACAGGACGTATTCACCCTCTTAATGCAGGTCTATTTATGTTCATAGAGGTTCAATTAAAGTCCTCGAGAGCTCATTTTGAATGTCAGGACAGAATTTCAGACAAAATGACATTAAAGAGCTTCTATTATACTATTTTCTGCTGTTTCCTCGTCACAAACAGACCTGGAGTTGTGTCTTTGTCTCATTCACACATGTTTCATTCACATAAATCCTGCACATTTAGGCTGAGATCTTCTCTCAAGCAGAAACACTCTGTTCCACCTTGTGATGTCATCATGTGGTGCTCCACTGTGTTTTGAAACTCCTCACACCTTCACTAGACTCATTTGGATCATTTCAGCCCTAGCAGTAGTAGTAGTACTAGTAGTAGTAGCTTGTAGCAGTTGTTGTAGTAGTAGTAGCAGTTGTAATAATACTAATACTGGTAGTAGTAGCTGTTGTTGTAGTTGTAGCAGTAGTAGTAGTAATAGCAGGAATAGTTTCTGTAGTTGTAGCAGTAGCTGTTACTTTAACAGTAGTAATAGAAGTAGTAGCAGTTGCACTAGTAGCACTAGCAGTAACAGTAGTAGTAGTTGCAGTAGTGGCAGTAGTAGCTGTTGTTGTAGTCGTAGTAGTAGTAGGAGTAGTAGTAGTCGCAGTAGTAGTAGTAGTAGCAGTAGTAGTAGTCGCAGTAGTGTGGCAGTAGTAGTAGCTGTTTCTTGTAGTAGTAGTAGTAGTGGCAGTAGTAGTAGTAGCTGCTGTTGTTGTAGTAGTAGTACTGGCAGTAGTAGTAGTAGCTGTTCTTGTAGTAGTAGTAGTAGTAGTAGTAGTAGTAGTAGTGGCAGAAGTAGTAGTCACAGTAGTGGTAGTAGTAGTAGTAGTAGCTGTTCTTGTAGTAGTAGTAGTAGTAGTAGTGGCAGAAGTAGTAGTCACAGTAGTGGCAGTAGTAGTAGTAGCTGTTGTAGTAGTAGTCACAGTAGTAGTAGTAACTGTAGTAGTAGTAGTAGTAGTAGTAGTAGTAGTAGTAGTAGTAGTAGTAGTAGTAGTAGTGGCAGTAATAGTAGTAGCAGTAAAAGAGGTCAGAAAATAGCCTTATATGGGCCATTTAATAAGACAAAATTAAATCCAATTAAAAAAAAAAAAAAAAAAAACATGATTCCTCAGAATAATGGACAAAATCACAATATATTTTTGGATCATTTCAGTCCTGGAATTGTCAATCCACTGAACTAAAGGTAAAAGGAGCAGTTAACTTGAAAACTACCACTACCACTGCGTGACATCACAAGGTGGAACGGACCAAACACGTCAGCTGACAGAAAGTTCATTATTTCTCTGACACAAAGCACTTCACTGTTTAGATTATTTGTGAACTCGCAGTTTGTGTAACACTTTTAAATCAGCAACAATTTACATAAAGTGTCATAATCCAACAAGCTCTTTAATTATAATCTGCTGCGTAACATTTCATTTTCACCTCATGACATCACAAGGTGGGCGACAGTGGCTCAGTTGGTCGAGCATCCACTGATCCAGAGGTTGGCGGTTCAAATCCCGCTCTCGACACAAAGCATCATGGTTGGTTGAGAGGTTAGATCCAGTTACCCACAGGTTGGCGGTGCGATTCCAGCCTCCACAGATGAACGCTATTGTTGTGTCCTTGGGCAAGACACTTAACCCACCTTTAAGCGGTCTGAGTGCCTTGAAGGTGGAAAAGCAATGTATAAAAACGAGTTACTCAAACAACTCCAGGTGTTTTTTTTGCTGAGGTAACGACATTATAACTCGACTAAGAGCTCCACACGAGTCCATTTTGCGTAATATAGGACCTTTAAAGTGCACTTCTTGCATATATACTTTAAACACTTGAAGTACTTTGAAGCATGTGTTTTTCTAAACTCGCTGTATCCTGGTGCGCTTGAATCTCAGCTCTCGTCTCCGCAGCAGCACTTTGACTTAAATAAAGGCTGTGGAGGTTGAATTAAGAAGTGGATGAGCTTATTTTGGATGTTAGGACCAAATTCTCTTTAAAATGACATTGCAGCGTAAAGCAGCTGGGTCCTGGTTTAGACCTAAAGTGTCTGTGCAGTACTGTGAGTTAAATAAAGGTTAGCGCTACACTCCAGTGGTTTCCTGTATAACCCAGACTGCAGAGCTAATTATGTTTGTCAGATAATGCACAGACACACTCACTCCGGCTCTGCTCGTGCTCAAATACCTTCAGACGAGGACTTTTCTACTGCGTTTATGAGGATAACAAATACACACATGTTACAGGATGAAGGGACTTATGTAACGAGAAAGTATATGGTCATTAGACTAAAACTTCAACTGGAGTAGTAGTAGTAGTAGTAGTTGTAGTTGTTGTTGCATTTGTAGTTGTAGCAGTAGCTGTTGTTGTCATAGTGGCAGTAGTGGCAGTAGCAGTAGTAGTAGTAGTAGCTGTTGTTGTAGTGGGAGTAGTAGCAGTAGGAGAAATAGCAGTAGTAATAGCAGTAGCTGTTATTATAGCAGTTGTTGTATTTGTAGTTGTATCTGTTGCTGTATTAGTAGCAGTAGTAGTAGTAGTAGTGGTAGTAGTAGTAACTTTTGTTGTAGTAGTAGTAGTAGTAGTAGTAGTAGTGGTAGTGGTAATAGCAGTAGTTGTAGTAGGAACAGTAGTAGTAATAGTAGCTTTTGTTGTTGTAATAGTAGCAGCAGTAGTAACAGTAGTTGCAGTAGTAGTAGCAATAGTAGTAGCAACAGTAGTAGTAGCAGTAGTAGTAGTACCCATACTTGTAGTAGCAGTAGTAGTAGTAGTTTTGTTATTATTGTTGTAGCAGTAATAGTATTAGCAGTAGTACTAGCAGCAATAGTAGTAGCAGTAGTAGCAGTAGTACTAGTTTCTATTGTTGTAGTAGCAGTAGTAGTAGCAGTAGCGCTAGTAGTAGTAGTAATAGCAGTAGCAGTAGTAGCAGTAGTAGCAGTAGTACTAGCAGCAGTAGTAGTAGTAGTAGTAGCTGTCAAAATAAACGGCAGAAGTTGTTGTGATGAACCATTCTTCAACACCGATTACAATCCAATTTAACATAAAAGTATTTCAAATGTGTACTTCACTGAAGCTGTTGTACTTGTTCATAGTGATAATGTAACTCTCCAGACGACTCCATATCTTCTCTGTCAGGACGTTTCATGAAGAGCAAACTGACAAACCTCAACGTCCTCTCATGACAAAACGAGTGAAGAGCTTTTTACAAACTCACACACGACACCACGAGCAGGTCCACGTCCGCCTTTGACAAAAATACTGCAGTTTTTGAGCCGCGGCGAGTATCAGGCCTTCATCGTGTGAGCGTGTCTGTTCTCGTATTGTGCTCTCCAGATAATGGCCGAGCTCTGTGATGATAAGTTCAATATGAAACGTCCATACTGGGGCCGCTGGTGGACTCTTCTTTTGTACCAAAGCTTTTTCCTCATCACTCAAAGCGTCTCTGGGAGCTGTCCAGTGGAGTGGTGCTGAAATCGTGTCTGATGCTTTTGTCCACGGCTCGGATGGAGTGGGAAAAGTTCACAGTTCAGATCTTTTTAGTAAAGTTTTAGCAGGTTTAGCTCGTTAAATGGCTGCTTGCTAACGGACTTTATATCCTCAAATACGCAGTGCACTTAATCCAATTTTAATAGAGATCGAGAGTTCAGGCTTTGATGGAGCGAATGTTACTTTTTTGTTTGGCAGTTTTTAAAATTCTGTATTGTTCATGTTCAACTTTACTCTTGTGAGCTTTAAGTCATGTTATAATGCTGTTACCTCATCAAAAACATATCTAAAGTTGTGTTTGTTTCATTCACACATGTTCAAGCTCAAAATGCTCTGTTCCACCTTGTGATGTCATAAAGTGTAGTTTTTCAAGTGAACAGCTATTTTTACCTTTAGGTCAGTAGACATTGGAAATTCCAGTGCTGAAATCATCCAAAATGATTCTAGTGAAGGTGTGTGGAGTTTAAAAACACAGAGGAGCACTTCCTGTATTACCACATGATGACATCACAAGGTGGAACAGAGAACTCAGCCTAAATCTGCAGGTTTGTGTGTTTAACGTGTGAATGAAACAAACAAAAGTCCAGCTCTGTTTGTGACGAGGAAACATAACAGAGGAGCTGCTGTTGTAGCTTTAGTAGTAATAGTAGTACTAGTAGTAGTAGCTGTTAGTTGCAGTAGTAGTAGTAATAGTAGTAGTAGCAGTAGTAGTAGCTGTTGCTGTAGTAGTAGTAGTAGTAGTAGTAGTAGTAGTAGCAGTAGTAGAAGTAGTAGCAGTAGTAGTAGTAGTAGTAGTAGCAGTAGTAGTAGCTCTTGTTGTTGTAGTAGTAGCAGTAGTAGAAGTAGTAGTAGTAGCAGTAGTAGTAACTGTTGTTATAGCAGTAGCAGTAGTAGTCGCAGCAGTGGCAGTAGTAGTAGTAGTAGTAGTAGAAGTAGTAGTAGTAGTAGTAGTAGTAGTAGTAGCTGTTGTTGTAGTAGTAGCAGTCGTAGTCGCAGCAATGGCAGTAGTAGTAGTAGTAGTAGTAGTAGTAGTAGTAGTAGTAGTAGTAGTAGTAGTAGTAGTCACATTAATAGTAGTAGTAGCAGTAGTAGCAGTAGTAGTAGTAGTAGTAGTAGTAGTAGTAGTAGTAGTAGCAGTCATATTAATAGTAGTAGTTGCAGTAGTAGTAGTAGTAGTAGTAGTAGCAGTCATATTAATAGTAGTAGTTGCAGTAGTAGTAGTAGTAGTAGTAGTAGTAGTAGTAGTAGTAGTAGTAGTATAGTCATATTAATAGTAGTAGTTGCAGTAGTAGTAGTAGTAGTAGCAGTACTAGTAAAATAGATCAGAAAATAGTCTATGGCCCCTTTATTAAAACAAAATTAAATCAAAATTTAAAAATGATGATTAATCAGAATAATGAACAAAATCACAATATATTTCTGTCTTATCACAGCCTGAGCTACATTTATATTAAATTAATTGAAAGAGGAAACTGCAAAACAGTATTTAAAGAATATTTAAAGAATAGAGTTTCAGAAGTTCTCCTTTCAGTTCATTTACACACGTTTAGGTCCTGATTTAAACCTGGTACTGCCCTGATCTAGACTCGGGCCGGTCCTGTTCTAGTCCTAGGTCAGTCCTGGTCCGGTCCAGGCTTAGTTCTGGGTTCAATCGTGGTTTAGACCTTTGACTTTGACGCCCCGTGTTTGCATTTCCGCAGGTCGGTGCACGTCTCGGCAGCTCATACGCAGCACTACACGGTCTGCGAGTCGAGAGGGCTTAATGAGTCCGATTCTTTCAGGTGTTTTCTGAGCATTTATTTCAACAAATCCCAGCGTCGTAGGAGCCGGATGAGCCGCACCGAGCTCCGTTTCTCCACATTATCATTGCAAACACAGTGTATGCTAATGAGGAGCAGTATGGAGACGCGTTCAGGGGCTGCACGGGAGCTTCAGTCCGCTTCAATTTGACATTTCATGGCTCAGCGCTGTGGATTTTTCGGACTCCCACCTGCTTTTAAGAACTGCAGAAGACCCGGCCGTCATCTGTCACTGGTCAAAGCTATATTTATGTAAAAAAAAAAAACGCCGTCGCTTCCCCGCGGCTGATAGAGCGGACCCGGGAGGAGATGGAAAAGCAATTACTCCGGCAAAACCCACACTCTCTCCCTTTTGTGTCAACAAGTTACAGCGGAGAGATTGAAGTCCTACATCGTGCCACCCGCCAGGAAGTGGGTTCTTCCAGAGCAAATCCGTGACCTTTGAACTCTCCCACTGTCAACGCCGCAGTAATCGCTCAGCCATCTCTGACCGCGATATGGGGTCAGCGCCAGGGGCCACCGCGGCGTTATGTATATTGTAAACTTTTTCCAAAATTGTCCGAATCTAAATCTAAATCCGACAGGCGACATTGTGAATAAATATTTCATCAAAAGTACAAATGCGGCTTGTGCGACGCTTGTTTTCGTAGCGTCCGATCGGATTTTTTCTGCTGTAGCGGCACTAAACCTACTACAGCGAATCTGCAGCGAAAAGTTATGGGAAAAATATCAAAGCCGACTGTAGCCGAGAGGAAATGATGCAAGAAAATCCTAAAACTTAAAAACGTCCTTATCGTTCACTTTTGGATTTGAATTCGACAAACCAAAAGAAGAGTTTGATTAAAAGGAGCCGTGATGCAGTTTTCTGATCTGTTCCAGTGTTTCCTCAGAGTCGTGTTTTGTTTCATTCACATGTTTAACACACAAACATGTTCTTCTCTCAAACCGAAACACTCCGTTCCACCTTGTGATGTCATCGTGTGGTGATACAGGAAGTGCTCCGATGTGTTTTTAAACTCCACACAGCTTCAGTAGAATCATTTGGATAATTTCAATAGTAGTACTAGTAGTAGTAGCTGTTGTAGCAGTTGTAGTAGTGGTAGTACTAGTAATAATTGTTGTAGTTGTAGTAGTAGCTGTTATTTTAGCAGTAGTAGTAGCTGTTGCACTAGTAGCGCTGGTAGTAACAGTGGTAGTAGTCACAGTAGTGATAGTAGTAGTAGTAATCGTGGTACGTAGTAGTCGCAGTAGTAGTAGTTGCAGTAGTAGTAGTAGTTGCACTAGTAGTAGTAGTAGTAGCTGTTGTCGTAGTAGTGGTAGTAGTAGTAGTCGCAGTAGTAGTAGTAGCAGCAGTAGTAGTAGTAGTAGTAGTAGTAGTAGCAGTAGTAGTAGTAGTAGTAGTAGTAGTAGTAGTAGTAGTAGTAGTTGCACTAGTAGTGGTAGTAGTAGTAGTAGTAGTAGTAGCTGTTGCACTAGTAGCACTAGAAGTAACAGCGGTAGTAGTGGCAGTAGTAGTAGTAGCTGTTGCCGTAGTAATGGTAGGAGTAGTAGTCGCAGTAGCAGTAGTAGCAGTAGTAGTAGTTGCACTAGTAGTGGTAGTAGTAGCTATTGCATTAGTAGCATTAGCAGTAACAATAGTTGTAGTGGCAGTAGTGGCAGAAGTAGTAGTAGTAATAGTAGTAGTAGTAGTAGTAGTAGTAGTAGTTGCTGCACTAATAGTGGTAGTAGTAGCAGTAGTAGTAGTAGTAGTAGTTGTTGTAGTAGTAGCAGCTGTTGCACTAGTAGCATTAGCAGTAGTAGTAGAAGTAGTAGTTGCAGCAGTGGCAGTAGTAGTAGTAGTAGTAGTAGTAGTAGTAGTAGTAGTAGTAGTAGTAGTAGCAGTAATAGTAAAATAGATCAGAAAATAGTCTATGGCCCACTTTGATAAAAAAGTTAAATTTGTTTTATTTTTTTTAAATCATGATTAATCAGAATAATGACACAAAATCACAATATATTTCTGTCGTATCACAGCCTGAGCCACATTTATATAAATTAACTGAAAGAGGAAACTGCAAAACAGTATTTAAAGAATATTTAAAGAAGGAGTTTTAACTTGAAAACTTTCACCAATTTACATGCGAACTGATCATCACAATAAGTGAAATGGACTGAGAACATTTTATACATTTATACGTATACATGTATCAAGTTCATTTATTTCTGACACACAAAGCACTTCATTGATATTTTAGATTATTGTGTGAACTTGCAGTAAAAAGGTGTAACACTTTTAAATCAGCAACAAGGTGGAACATAAAGTGTTCATAATCTGACAACAAGCTCTTTAATTAAAATCTGCTGCGTGAACAACATTTCATTTTTACGAGCTTCATATCTCTGTAAATACACCCTTCAAACAAAGACTAAACTATTCTTAACACTAAACCTTCATTTTCTCAGGCTTATTTTGACCAGTAGTGGAAGGTAACGAAGTACAAGTAATAAAGTACTGTACCCAAGGAGAATTTTGTAGGTATCTGTTCTTTACTTAAGTACATTTTACAGTGGATACTTTTTACTTTTACTTCACTACATTTGAGAGCAGTATCTGTACTTTCTACTACATTACATTTTTGAACAGGACTGAAAAGTAAAAAGTACTTTTCATATGTTTTGAGGGAGTATTTTTACTTTGTGGTACCATCGAGTTCAAGCTTCGGCTTTGAGGAAATACATATAAATACAACATAAAACGAGACACAGACTCATATTGTTTCTGTTGAATCAATATCACCACTGAAGATCAGCAGCCAAACGTCTGTACTTTTACTTAACAAAATGTATACTTCATCCCCCGCTGACTGCAACGCTCTGCTGCTTTACTCTCATCATTAAGCAACACACAAATCTTACTCCTCCAGTTACTTTACAAAATACTGCACCAATTTGAAACGACTTTAACACACAACCTAATATAAAGTCCCCAGTGCGTGTTGAGCGCTGATGTCCCCGTGTGCGGATATCCTTGGAGTGAGGGAGGAGGTGGAGGAGGTGGAGGAGGTGGAGGAGGCGCAGGAGGCTGACAGCTGACGGAGCTGCACCAGTATCACAGTCTGAGGAGCTGCAGGAGGTTTCTATATGAGGCGACTGTGAGCACGGCAGACATGTTTCTGACAAAGTCCTGACACTTAAGGTCATTACCACTGACAGAGAGAACGGACAGAGGAAAGGAGGAGAGAGAGAGGGGGAGGAGAGGAGGAGAGGAGAGGGGAGAGAGAGGAGGGGAGAGGAGAGAACGGACAGAGGAGAGGAGAGGGGAGAGGAGAGGAGAGAACGGATAGAGGAGAGGAGAGAGGGGGAGAGAGGAGAGGGGAGAGAGGAGAGGAGAGGAGAGAGAACGGAGAGGGGAGAGAGAGGAGAGGAGAGGGGAGAGGAGAGGAGAGAACGGAGAGGAGAGGAGGAGAGAGAGAGAGAGGAGGAGAGGAGAGGGGAGAGGAGGAGGAGGGAGAGAGGGGGGGAGAGAACGGACAGAGGAGAGGAGGGAGAGAGGAGAGGAGAGGAGAGAGAGAGAGGAGAGGAGGAGAGAGGAGAGGAGAGGAGAGGAGGAGAGAGAGGAGAGAGGAGAGAGGAGGATGAGAGAGAGAGAAAGGAGGAGGAGAGAGAGGGAGAGGAGGGAGAGAGAGGGGAGAGAGAGAGAGAGAGGAGAGAGGGGAGAGGAGAGAGAGGGCAGGAGAGAGTAGAGGAGGAGAGGAGAGAGAGAAAAAGAGGAGAGAGGAGGAGGAGGAGAGAGAGAGGAGAGAGAGAGAGGAGAGAAGAGAGGGAGAGAGAGAGAGAGAGGAGAGGAGGAGGGCAGGAGCAGGAAGAGGAGAGAGGGAGGAGGGGAGAGGAGAGAAGGAGAGAGGAGGGGGAAATCAAGAGGGAGAGAGGAGGGAAATCAAGAAGAGGAGAGAAAAAACAGGAGAGAGAGGGGAGGTGGCAGGAGTAGGAATGGACTAAAATAAACTAACATGGACTTACAGTCACTTAAACACACATTTGTACATGATTCATTATTGTGTATTTTTGTGAGGAGTGACACGTCTTAAACCGAGCGCTCCT
This sequence comes from Periophthalmus modestus, assembly GCA_019594935.1. Lineage (NCBI taxonomy): Eukaryota > Metazoa > Chordata > Actinopteri > Gobiiformes > Gobiidae > Periophthalmus > Periophthalmus modestus. Next base: position 15,837,217 of record JAIEZT010000021.1, read on the forward strand.
TCAGCCGCAGTGAGCCTCCTGCTGCACCTGAGAACGACACTTATCTTTTGAATTAAGCCGGAGCCGGGGCCTCGATTATCCCTGAGGCTGGGATACGGACTCTCAGAACATCCTTCGGCCATATTGGATCTACTGTACGTATAAATCCAGGCTTCAGCGCTGCAGTTAATTGCAGATGTCGCTCTGTACAATGGCAATTATTTTTATCAACATCATAATCAGCCAGAAGCAGTTAGTTTGTGTCTAGTAATTAAACAGCTGTGATCAGTGCCAGAGTGAGGCCCGGGTACACGTATTTTGTGATTGTGGAAAAATTATAATTAGGCTATAGGCTTCCACGTCATTTTGTTTGGCACATGTATTTGGCGCTTGCAGGGGAACGACTGGAGTCTGATGTGAGGATGTATGAACTGGGAGCTGCTGCGTTGTTGTGCTGTTAAAATAAAAGTAAAAAAAAAAGGTTTAAAAAGACCTCAGTGAGGACTAGGACCACACAAAGTCAAAACTAACACAACCAGGTTTTACTCTCGCACCATTTGTTCAAATAAGAGGGTCCATCATGGAGTCATCAGAAGTATCAGATACTACACAAAACTGAAATTTGTATCGAAAATACACTGGTCCCTCGTTTATCGTCGGGGTCACGTTCTAAAAATAACAAGCAATAGGCGAAATCCGCGAAGTATCAGCTTTTTTTTTTATTCTCTATGTTTCTTCACACTTTATACACTTTTCTCACACAGGATTAACATTTTCTCACATTTCTCTCTTGTTTAAACTCTCTCAAAGTTCAAACCTTCGTCGGTGCCTTTGTCGGTGCAGAACGTTTCATCGACATTGTGGGTTTTGTCGGGGAGAAAACTTTCAAACATACAGCACTTAAGAGTCACACTGCGATCCAACATTTATATAAATTTGTCTGACACATTCTGTACTGTACAGGAGACACGGAGGAGACTGATGGACAATGGTCTACAGTCCCTCCAATCAGACGCAGAATCAGGACGCAGTCCCTCAGCAATGGACTAGAACACAGTACAGTCCCTCAGCCAATCAGGACGCAGAACACAATGCACGAAACAGCAAAAGTTGAACTGCGATATACTGAGGGACAACTGTAGATGTTAATTTGAGCAGGTGTCGATACTAAAAAAAAAAAAGTCACATTCACAGGACAGAAAACGAACCTTTCCTGAATATCTTTAGAATCATCTTGAACAAGTATAAGACACATAGACGAGTGTACACCATGGACCAGTATGAACCTACGACTGAGGGAGTACACAGATATAAGGACACTTGGGAATATATAAGAAAGTACCATTTAATGTTGAAAATGACATTCTACTCTCTAAACAAGAGTATTTTTAGTATCATCATGGTACAAGAATCAGTATATCGAGTCTTTTCTATTGGTCACTTGCTTGTAGGGATGGGACGATAAACAATAATATCGTTTATCATGATAAAAAGTGTCGACGTGGCACTTTTTATATAATCGTAAAAATTGGCGACAAAGATCATCGCCGCCAGAATGTCCAGAAAAACGACTTTGATGATCTCCTCAATATATGGAGCTTTTTCATAATATTCAAAGTGTAATTATTCAGAAAAGTCACAATGATAATCGTGATATAATCGTGATATAATCGTTAATCGCGGTTATTTTGCCCGTGATAATCATGACTCCACATCGTCCCGTGCCTACTCGCTTGTCTCTATGCAGATGTTGGGTTTTTTTTGCCTGGAATGTTCCGCACGATGGCATTAAACTTATCTATCGTGCGTTTATTCAGTTACAGGGTTCCTGTAACTCGTCTAGTCGTCTCCATGGCGACAGATGCGTTTTTTTTTAATCGTGGAACAGACCCGGAGGGAGCAGAAAACACTGTGTACCTTTGAATCCTTTCTCCTTCCTCTGATTGGACATAAGTGCCCCCTGGAGTTTCAGTTATCGCCGTGTGGTCAATATTTCTATATGTCTGTGATGGCTTCAGCCCGCCCGCTCACACTCCTCACCTCTCCGGCTCGCGTCGGCGTGTGTGCGGACGGGAGGAGTCGTACACGGGCGGTGAGGCGCTGCGTTGTGGGCAGAGCGCTCGGACCACATCGCATCTGTCATCTGCGATAGGCTCCGCTGTGGCCCTGTGAGTTTGGGCCTGATAGATCGGCTGTAGAGAAGTCCTTTCACCGTCGTATATCACCCGGCTGATGGTAAATACACACAGAGCTGTCAGACAGGCGCTAATACGATTTAAAGGCACGAAGCGAGAGCTGGGTCGGCTGCAAATTATCACCTATTTATGTGTGTTTTTTTTGGAAAATGAATCAGAGACGTGCAGGCGTTTTCAGGGGCAGGGGCTCGACCAAGGACAAAGCCATTTTTCTGTATTTCTTAAGGATGAATGTGTCCACGTGTTTTAAAAGTAAGCAGACATGATTTTGCTTTGTGCGTATTAGCTGAGAGATGAAAAAGAATGTTACAAAAATGTCAGAGAGTGAAAAGGGATCGTGTGAGGGGGTCTGCGGGGTCTCCACAAGTGATGATTTAGGCCCTTTTTTTGTAGATGAATCCAAATGAACAAATACTCATCACTTGTGTTCATCCTCTGGGTCAGCGGTTCCCAACAGAGCCCCGCCCTCCTCTCTCCCTGGCTCCGCCCCTTCTTAACAGCGCACTGAGGCAGCTGCTGTGGATGAACGCTGCAGAGAACAGTCTAAAACTCTTGTTCACACAGGAGGAGGAGGAGAGAGAGAGAGGAGAGAGAGAGGAAAGGAGAGAGAGAGGAGAGAGAGGAGATAAAGAGAGGAGAGAGGAGAGAGAGAGAGGAGAGAGAGAGAGAGTGAGAGAGAGAGAGAGGAGAGAGGAGAGAGAGAGGAGAGAGAGAGAGGAGGAAGAGAGGAGAGCGAGGAGAGGGCAGGAGGAGGAGAGAGAGAGGAGAGGAGAGAGAGAGAAAGAGAGAGGAGAGGGCAGGAGGAGGAGAGAGAGAGAAGAGGAGAGAGAGAGAGAGAGGAGAGGTTAGGAGGAGGAGGAGAGAGAGAGAGAGAGAGAGAGAGGGAGAGGAGGAAGAGAGAGAGAGAGAGAGGAGAGAGGGAGAAGAGGAGAGAGAGAGAGGAGAGAGAGGAGGAGAGAGGAGAGAGAGGAGGAGAGAGGAGAGGAGAGAGAGAGAGAGAGGAGAGGGCAGGAGGAGAAGAGAGAGAGGAGAGAGAGAGAGAGAGAGAGAGAGAGGAGAGGTTAGGAGGAGGAGGAGAGAGAGAGAGAGAGAGAGGAGAGAGAGAGGAGAGGAGAAGAGGAGAGAGAAAGAGGAGAGAGGGCAGGAGAAGGAGAGAGAGGAGAGGAGAGAGAGGAGGAGAGAGAGGAGAGGAGATAGAGAGGAGATAGAGAGGAGAGAGAGAGAGAGGAGAGGGCAGGAGGAGAAGAGAGAGAGGAGAGGAAGGGGGCTAGAAGTGTCTGTTTTGTTTTTATGAAGAATTCTCTTTCTCTTTTACGAGAAATGTGCCGTGATATACTCGCACTTTTGGATGGATGGACATATTTTTGCATCTGCCGTTCTGCTCATAACATCGTGGATAAAGAGGTGGATTGTCAAGAAATGAAAACTGACTCAAAGCTCGGGTGGTGTAGAACATGTTTATGGACTCAAACCGTTCACTTAGTTTTTGAATCGGTGTTATTTGGTTAAGACTCAAAAGTCGACTAGAACGCACATGAGCGAATGAGAGAAAGTCTTTTATAGTATATCTGAGTGTTTAAAACGACTTGTACACATCTACTCTCTTCAAATATTAAACCTAAAAAGTACATTGACCAGGAGGACACGCAGAGCCCAGGTGGAGCTCAAACACCGGCCCCTTTGTCCTTTCTGTGCACGTCCCTGAATTGAACTGACTTGAATTCATTTCCCTGTTCATTTTCCTGTATTAAGGTTCACTTTATTGTCCCCGTAGAGACATTTTGTACCTTGCATTTGACCTTCAAAGCCGCTGGGACCTGTCAGGAGCAGTGGGACCGGTCTCCAGGTCTCGAGCTCGGTTTGGTTATTACGGCTTTAGCTGGAGTTTACCTGCTGTTGGGGTAACGAGGTGTATTTGTATCTTTTGTAAAGTATCCTTGAGTGTTAAGAAAGGCCTGATGAATAACATGAAGCTTTATGTAGGCGAATGTGAGAAAGGCAGCTTAAAAATACAGCTAAAAATCACAGAAGTAACATTATCCGCTCATATCGTTTTGCAATATTTAGCTGTATGTGCAAAAAAATTGGCTTTTTATAGATTTTGTTTTTCATCTGCGTTTGACCCATCCATCAAACAGCACCTCTGGGCTCCCCGTCAGGAAACATGGACGACCACAGCGCTTCACCTTGAGCCGGGGCCTTGATCCGAGCTGGTAGCTGCAGGACTGCGCTGGTCGTGTTTAAAGTTGATGCGGTGCAGACGGGAACTGCACACGCCCTGAAGGAAACCCACCGAGACACGGGGAGAACACGCAAACTCCGCACAGAACCCCCCACTCAGCCCAGGAATCAAAACCGCGGAGCTCGTTGAAAGGAGAGTGCGAGTCTTCAGAGTGTGTAGACGTGTCCTCCATCACAGGTTTTCACTCCATCATCGTTATTAGTGCTGGAAAGAGTACTGCAAGTGTGTACTCAAGTAAAAGTACAGTTACATGGCGAAATATTTACGCATTTACACGTCCTGCTACCAAATTTGAACTGAAGTATTTAGCATGCAGTTAAATTACTATGCAAAATACTAGTTATTAATGCAGTTTTTGTCGCATTTTAGAAAAGACTTTTATACAAAACTTGATAATTAAACTGCTGTTGTCGTCAGAACCCGCAATTCGTGTATTCTCTGAGCTCTGACCAATCAGAGCGTGGGGTCCGGTGCTGTTTTGTGTGTTTGTGCATGTGTAGGTATAGAGAGGAGCAGGAGCAGCAGTGACACGGCCGCTGTGCATCGGGAAGGATGGGACTTGTGCTGTACTCAGTAGCTCCTATGAATTTTAAATATACAGTTCACAGAGTGTATAAAGAAGTGGACTAACCGAGTGTGGCGTCTCCCATAGAGGTTACAGGGGCAAATCTGGAGCCGAGTTCTATATTTGGACCATGAGTATCATACACTGCCAGGCCAAAAAAAAAGGTCACACACTCTAATATTTTGTTGAGTGTGTCTTATTATCTTTGATTACGGCACATTCGCTATGGGTTTGTTTCGATTTCGCTTCTGCAATGTCACAGATTTATTTCCATCCAGTGTTGCTTCGTTTTTCACCAAGATCTTGCATTGATGATGGTCGAGTCTGACGCTGCACAAAGCTTCTCCAGCACATCCCAAAGATTCTCAGTGGGGTTAAGGTCTGGACTCTGTGGAGGCTCCATGTGTGAAAATGATTCTCATGCTCCTGAACCTCTGTCACTATTTGAGCCTCATGAATCCTGGCATTGTCATCTTGGAATATGTCCGTGTCGTCAGGGAAGAAAAAATCCAAAATGATGGAATAACCTGGTCATTCAGTATATTCAGGTGTCAGCTGACCTCATTCTTTGAGCTCAGACTGTTACTGAACCTAGACTTGAACAACTGCAGCAACTCCAACCTGTCTGCTTAGTTAAATCCAGGTGGCAGCAACCAAACAGACAGAGGGGGCCACGGTTTTTCAATAGAAAGTGAACTGAAGCCAGGCGGCCAACAGGTTAGCTACGTCTATTTATATATACAGTTTATGATGCAATTACATGGCTAGAGTTATACAAATTCAGGTTCTAACATTTGACTCAATTACTACAAACCCAAAAACTACTCAAATACAGTACCATGAGTATTTGTATAGTTACTTTTACCCTTGATTATTATTACTTTTACAAGAGGTGCAGTTTTCGAGCCGCTCTGTCCCGCTCGATGGCTTTTACAATTTGCAAAAGTGTGAATAATTCGTTTTGACAGAGACGAGCCAACAGGTACCTCTAAATCTTCTGTCTGAAAACACAGTGATTCAAAGTCTTTGGCATTTAAAATCCGGCTAAAATCCAATTTTTTGAGGACGTCCTCCAACACCTGATGGGAAATGACATTTAATAAGCTAAATTAATGAAACTTTGATTTGTATTTTCAGGATAGGCTCTCCTCCTCTTGCATTCGCCGTGAGCTCTGTGATACAGCTGCTGCACTAAACACCGGGGTGAAAACTGTTTGCAAAATTGTCGTTTTTTAATCAGACGTAATTAGCTAACCAGCGATGGATAGTATCTTGTAATTGAGGTGTGTTGAAACGGCGAGTGGATAACCCTGCGCCTCCTTCTGTCGTACTCGGAGAAACAAAACCGAAAAACAACAATAATAAATTAGCTAAATAAGCCTTGGGAATTAATGAGAGCGAGTGAGTCTTTAAGTGTCGGCAGTGACGTCAGGGCTGTTCAAATACTCAAATCTCTGTGAGTTGGTGGGATTTTTGTACTTCACTGACCTTCTCTCGACTGTTGAAGAACATATACAGAGCTTGTGTCTGCGCTATAGTTACGATCTATGACGCCGCGGATCGTAATGTTATAATTTGCGCATTTTAACGCCACGATATTTACCTAAAACGACTCAATAAAAGAAACAAATCCGTGACTTCTACTTTAGAAAACCACAGCGTCCAACGGGAGCCGATGTCGCCGTAAAGGTCACGACTACAAAGCGTCTGCAGCTCTGACAGATACCTGCACATCACGCTAACAAGTAAAAAAAAAAAAATGTACCAAAATGACTAAGTGATGCTGACGAATCCTGTTGGTATCAAAGATTAAGACAAAGTAAGTACGTCACAGTGGGCGTGTACCAGGGACAGTGAAAACGAGGGGACATCGGTAATATGGCGTCTTGAAAATTAGCGATTAAAGATTGCTCAAACATGCACGAATCGCACCAAAAACAACTTCGAGAGGGTGAATGAGAAGGAAACAATTACGCTGCCTGGCCAAAAAAGCTCTGAAAAGTCCATGTTGTTTAATGTTCGCTCAACAGGACCTACTTTTTAAACATGTATCTCAAATCTAAACCGTGCAAATCCTCCCGCGATGAACTCTTGATCCTAAAAACCTAGCGCAACATCTGGCTGGGTCCCTGGGCGCCGAACAGTGAAGAATGGGTCAAACACAGAGGACAAATTTCCATACGGGAACAAATAAAGACCCACCCACTGACCGGACTCCGCTTCACCTGCAGCGATTACGATTCACCGCCGCCTCTTAGAAGAAGCCCACATCCTAATAACCGAAGATATTGAACGAATGTATTTTAAAAGTGTTTTGCACCGGAGGCGATGCTAACCTCTCTTTGAAGGACGTGCCGTTTCGCTCCACTGGTCACCCTGACAACCGCCGCACGCTCATGTGGGATTGTGGGTAATTGACTTCAAGAGGCCACCTGACTTTAATTAGCCCAGCATTCATCCACAAACCACTATACACTGGACAGCACCAAGACGTAGGTAATAATTAAAAGTATAAAAGTCAAACATTCAGACTATTGTGTGTAATTGTAATGCACTGGTCATATTCCTAATAGAGTCTTAAAGATGGATTATGTAACTTTTCTGGTGGAGTGCCTGTCTGGAGCTTTCACACTTGCAACCTTTGGCCCAGGTTTTGGACTTTCCTGGTTGTTTTTTTCCAAAGTCCAGGTGTAAATGCTCCTTCAGATGGAGATCAGGAGCAAACAGCTGCGTCTTTGGTTCGGACAAAAAGTGGCGGTCTCGTTCTGGATCAAGGTCTGATTCTGTGTGAACGAAAAGAGTCGAATTTTGGACCAAATCCAGGAAGTGGAAGTGTCGACGAGCCTAAAGTGAGTTTTAAGCTGTATATTTATCCGCATAATCCACTTGTATCGACACTTTCGCTTGTACAAAAAAAACGCGCCAATGCTAATGTCAAGGTCGAGCTGTATTTTACCTAATCACGGATCACAAAGCCTTTCAGTTTACTTCCCAAAACAAAGAAAAAAACTTGCGGCGAGTTCATGAGAGGCGCTGCCATCGTCATGACGATAGAAGAGACAGCGCCAGGGAAAGTTTGATCGTTTGGATTTGAAGGAAGCAAAAGTCCAAGGAACGATCGAAAATATAGAACTCTTTTTAAGTCCGGACCTTGGTGCAGACTTTCAGGTGTGAATCAGCTCTTGATCTATGTCCGCGCACAGGCAGATCCTCCACTGCGCTACATTACAGGTCAGATCTGTGGAGCGGTGACCCTGCTCACTGTCAATGCACATTTATAAAGGTATTTTTGAGCAAGACAAACAATTACAACTCAATGAATGCGAGAAAGATCACCTTAAGTTCACGCTGTCGAACTTTCCAAGCGAATCGATCACATCTCCATGGAAACAAGGAGGTGGCAGACCCGCACCAGAAAAGTTACCTAGTCCAGCTTTAATTTCGTTTATATTTTGGTGATAATGTAGTGAAAACTTTTAACTGCTGATTACAGTTTTAAAATCAAATAAATGGGTTCTCCTCGCCTGAGTCGTCTCCGGTGTAAGACGTGCTCTTTATTGCGTCTGTCTAATTCCCAGGATCATAAGCTTTAATAGTCGCTCGTGTCCCAAATATTATTTCACGCTTTGTTACTGTGAAGCAGACTGCCAGAGCTTGTTTTAGCTTAAGATTTAGGTCTGCGAGTTTTTCAATACTGTTTGAATGAGTTTAACTTTTTGGAGCTTCTAAATCTATACCAAAGACGGAGGCAGCGGCGAGTACATATCGAATGTTTGGTTTGCTGGGCTTTGCGAAATAAATATACCAAGAATTCAATGAAAAGTTAAGCAGAAAAGAAAACTTAGGCACCTGACGTCAGATGTCAGAGTTCAGAGGTCAAATATAAAGAGTTTCACTACACAACTCTGCAGATTTATGTCCTTCTCTCAGACAGAAAACACTCTGTTCCACCTTGTGATGTCATCATGTGGTAATACAGGAAGTGTTTTTAAACTCCAAACAGCTTCACTTGAATCATTTGGATGATTTCAGCTCTGGAATTGCCAAACTCTACTGAACTAAAGAGAAAAAAGCCGCTACCACTTCATGACATCACAAGGTGGATCAGAGCATTTTGAGCTTTGCAGATGTACAAACTAATAATAAAGTGTTACTCAAACATGTGTGGAATGAAACAAACACAACTCCAGGTCTGTTTTTGAGGAGGAAACGACATTATAACACGGCTTAACACTCAAGAGTCACTTTTGTGTAATGTAGGACCTTTAAACAAAACTGTTGCAATAGGAAGAGAATACTGAATAAACATGATAAACACGTCACAACAGGCAAGAAGATGAAGATGAATACCGAAATGTGATTTTTCTGACATTACGATGTTCAAAGTTCACATTTGAAAAGCGTAAAAATTAAAGACTCAAATATGAACTAACGAACGACAAGAATCACCTTTGAGAACAAGTTTGTACTGATCTAAACTACACTCTTTGCCGGTTTTAAGCTGAATTTTGTTAGTTCAAAAGTTGCCGCCTTTGTGAATTGCTCATTATGTCGATTCAAATGTAACATCACGTTTATATTTTAGATCTTGGGACTGGCTCACAGTTGATCCCTTCTGGAGTCTGACATCTCTCTGTCCAAACACACATGTAAAACACAGAGGGAGGTGTAAGAGTGATATATTTATAATTCTGTCCACGTAAAATGAATTGATAGGCATCTGTGGACTTGTCATGAAGAGTCTGACATCACGACCCTTAATGAGCCTCTGCATTTTAATTGATCTCTCGCGCTGCAACACGTGATTATCACCTCGGCTGGCTGACTCGCGTGGGCGCCTTTTACGCAGTCCGCCGTGCGTTTCCAGCAGACGCCAGCAGCAGCAGCAGCCCCTCATTCTCTCTCTCTCTCTCTCTCTCTTCTCTCTGTGTCTCCCTCACCCCGCTGTCCCCTCCCCTCTCCCTCCTCTCACTCTCTCTCTCTGTTCTTTCCCTTTCACCAAAATCCCTCTTCTTATTCTCCCTCTACATCAGCGCGCGTCTTTGCCTTTCTCCACTCTCCACGCTACTTCCGTGCCATTTGAAAGCTCGTGCACGACGTGGATACAGCGTCTACTCTGCTCGTCTGTTTCTATTTGCATCCCTCCCCCCCCTCTTTTTTTTTTTTTTTTTTTTTTTGCCTTTTCTGCGTGTCCAGGGGGGAGCCCGCTCGCTGTATCCGTCCGTACCTCCCCCGGGGCTGTAGGGCTGTACGTAGAGGGAAAACATGACCACGGCGAAGGAAAGCAACGCGACCCCCAAAACGGCGCATCAGCAAGAGCAGGTACGGAGCGGCTTTACGCGCAGGGCTGTGTCGCAGGCGGAACGGAACCTGCCGCGTTCGGAGGCGCATACTGAACCCAAAGTGCCACGGTGCTTTTACGCAGTGATTTTAATTGTTCTTCTAGTGTCTAAGAGTTAAAGCAGAGCCAATATCTTTTCACTAGAACTTATCTTGGACGCGTTATGCCCTTTACCCTTCTCCTAAATGACATTGGGTTGATTGTCCCGTTTGGTAGCGCGGATACACTGTTGCGTTCGTGTCTGCAGCACAGCCCGGCGCTTCTGTTCCCTCACGGCTCAGCTCATATCGCTCAGACATCTGTTGACCACCTCCTCAGCGGCTGTAGGGACATGACTGTTAATGAAAAGGCGCCGCGTTTTGATTGGCAACGTGGGCTGTGTTTGGAATCCTGCAGCAAGTCTCCAAACGCAGCATTTTCCACGCAACACTCTGCGTCTACTTCTGCCGCTGGTGCACCTGTTTTGTGGCGTGAATGTGGTGATTGCAGTGTTTGTTGAGGGAATATTTTTAAGATGTGTCATGCTGCGAAAAGGAATTCTTTGCCAAAATGTTTCCCACTCGGGGTTCATTCAGAATGGATTTGTTCTGTCATGACCTTGCTTTATAAAGTTGGTGACGTGAGTTTTGATTGTGGCCCATTTGTCATAGGAATAAATGATGTTTTTTTGTAAATTCTAGTGTTATTAAAGGTCCTATATTACACAAAATTGACTCTTGTGAGATTTAAGTCATGTTATAATGCTGTTACCTCCACAAAAACAGACCTGGAGTTGTGTTTTGTTTTATTCAGACATGTTTGAGTAACACTTTATTATTATTCTGTACATCTCCAAAGCCCAAAATGCTCTATTCCACCTTGTGATGTCATGAAGTGGTAGTTTTCGAGTTAATAGCTACTTTTTACCTTTAGTTTGGTAGAGATTCGCAATTCCGGGGCTGAATGATCTAAATCAGGGGTGTCAAACATCCGCGAAATTGCTGCCCTCAAAGTGCCAGTTGTAAAATAAATCTACTACTACTACTACTCCTTTTTTTTTTTTTTAACTTGTTAATTAACTGTTTCTCTATTTATTACTTATCCATGTCACAAATATTGCCTATGCATTTGCCTAGATGTAAAAATATGGTTGTGTAACTGCACATCTCCCGATCTCCCGACCCTGTCTAGGGCCGCATAAAATGATGAGGAGGGCCACATTTAGCCCACGGGCCTTGAGTTTGACACATGTGATCTAAATGATTCTAGTGAAGGTGCATGGAGTTTACAAACACACTGGAGCACTTCCTCTATCACCACATGACATCACAAGGTGGACCAGTTTTCAGCTTGAGAGAAAAACTTGTTAGTTTATGCGTTAAACATGTGTGAATGAAACAAAATGCAACTGAAACAACATACCTTCCATTGTATAATCGTAACAATGCGACTTAGAGCATGTCAAGTACCTTTTGTGAAACTTACATTGTAGAGTCAGTCTCTTCTCAGCCGGATTAGCGACAATTGTAGCCGCAGCTGCCCCAGGGTCGACTGACAGAAGTGAGACTGCGATTCTGCGCCAACTGCTCCTCTGACATCACCGATCGCTCACTTACGAACAGAAGTCGAACTGCCAGTGCCCATTCGAAGCTTACCAGATTAGAAACAAGATTATTCTGTATGTTAGCGATGATCTTTGTGCATGTGTGTATGTTTTTGCCAATCGGTCACGTGTCCTTCGTGAAACCCCATCTTAGCCACATGATTGCTATAGCCCGGGCAGGTCGGGTTCACTCATCAGCACGCCTTGGCAAGAACGAGCACACGATGAATAGTCTACAACTTTTCGCAGTGGCAGCGTTTTGTGTTATTACTAAAAATCATATAGAGACAATTTCCTCCCTGTCGTTTCACATTGCATTATTCTAGCGCGACCTCCCGGGATATTGCTACAGACCCGTCTATAGTAAATGAAATGAGCAGCTACAGTACGAGCGCATCTCACTCTCTCCTGTCTCCTCCACTGCAGTTTTACTCTGTCACATAGGTCCATGGACATAACCTATTAGAGGGTCTGAGAGCTCTGCAGTCATTTTAACGCTGTGGAAATGTCCTCGAAACTGCACAGGTCTCCGCTCCTGCTGTGCGGTCAGGTACTCGTGTCAACTGCTTCTGTAGAGGTCAAAGTTGAACCCTCCCACCGCCTCAGATGTAGAAAAGCAGAGCGAGATTGTTGGCGTCACGAGGATTTTGGACGTTACGGATGTGCTGTTACAGTGTTATACGATAATGCACGGGATTTACATAGTGAGTTTCGATGGAGCGTTTGTCCACCGATCTGAAGGTCGGCGGTTCGAATCTCATCTCATCATCTGCCGTATGGGTGTGCGTGTGAATGGGTGAGCGGTTCCTCGATGTAAAAAGCTTTGAGCGCCTCGAAGGTGGAAAAGCGTTTACGGTTTCGCTCATAGCTCTTTACAGTATTCATCCCGTCCACGCTTCATGGGGGTAAGCTGCGATTGTAGCCTTGCACCTGCCGTGGGGTAGACTGACAGAAGCAAAGAGCGCCCTCCGACCACCACTAACACTTGTACTAGTCCGGGCGGGTGAAGTGTCTTGCTTAAGGACACAATAACAGCTTGCCCCACTGTGACACCAGGTATTCCTAGTCGTCTTTTGAATAACATTTGAACTGTCGAAACTTGAATCAAGAAACGTGTGTGAAGTAGTAAAGTATTTCATGAAGCTTTCTGCAGCTCGTGATTTATACAATATGGCTTATTTGGTAAAGGATTTAGTGGGATTATCTTACTTGAAGGTTAACACATCAGAGGTATGAAGTGATTTCACTCTTATCCTCGGCCTATAGCACATATTCCGCGCTCTGTTATCATGACGGTTCTAGGTTTGATTGCGCTCTGGTTGCTCTGGAGACTCTAATGTTATGCAAAGAGGCCAGGAACAAATCTATTTTAGCCAAGGCCAATGAGACGGACTTGCATGTCCTTTGTTGAGAATAATTTTACATCCTGCATGCATTATGTTTCTGCATCATATTTAGTAAGTTTTCTTCTTCCCACTCCTTTTTTGAGCTGAAATGGTGGGCGACAGTAAGCTCGGTCGGTTGAGCGTTTGTCCATTGATCTGAAGGTAGAGCGGTCAGATCCACTGACCCACAGGCTGGCAGTGCGATTTCATTACCTCCCCACAGATGACCCCAGAGTCTGCGTACGCTGTGTGAATGAAATGTGTGGATGGGGTGATCTAAAGTGATCTTGAGTTCCTTTGATCTAAAAGTGCTTTGAGGGTGCCTTGAATGTAGAAAAAAAAGGGCGACTGGTACTGTAGTACCAGTGGTCCTTTATTTATCACGGGGGTTTATGTTTCTAAAATTGATATGTTTTTAAGGCTGTAAAACCCTCAAACACACTTTATACACTTTTTCTCAGCTAGACAGGCATTAACATTTTCCATGCCCAACATTTCTCTCTTGTTTTAAAAACCTGTCGTAGATTATCATCCCTCTTCCCCGCTCGATGATCTTAAATGTGTCGACATCGTGTACTGTAGAGGGAGAACCGTGCACAGAAACACTTTTAAGTCCAAAGCGTTTTGGGAAATCTGTTGGTGCAGAACAGGTTTGGTCGACTTGTGGGTTTTGTCCGTGGAGAAAACTTATGCAAAACATACAGCACTACGAGTAACACTGCGATCCAAACATTTATATTGTCTGGACACATTCTGTACTGCTACAGGGAGAGGGAGCACGGAGGAGAACACAATGGACAATGGTTAATACAGTCCCTCAGCCAATCAGGACCCACAGACACAATGGTCTACAGTCCCTCAACCATCAGGACATAGAACACAATGGGTCTACAGTCCCCTCAGCCATCAGGACGCAGAAACACAACGCACCTTCATAATCTGCTATAAAAAAAAAAGCATCAAAGCAACCAAAAAAAAAAAAGCAACAAAAAAAAAATCACAAAACTGCGCAGAGAGACCAAGATGACAAACCGCGATTATATAGCGAGGGGAGGACCACTGTACTTACTTGTTGCGTTCACTGACTTCACTGCTCAGAGAAAAAAAAATGAAAAATGAAATGATTATACTGTGGAGTTTTCCATTGGGGGCGGGGACATAAGTACATTGTGAAATTGAATAGTTTGTCCTAACCCTTTGACCCCGCTTTGTGCCCAAACGCTCTATATTTCTGACATCTGCGAGTGTCGTTCAGGTCTCCTTTTGGTTTGCCTCGTCGTGTTTTGACTGACAGGTTTTGACCAATCACGTCGAAGGATGGAGGCTGAACTTCATCTTTATAATTACATCTGAATGCAAAAATAAAGCTGCTAAGCGCACAGGAAGAGTCATACTTTAAACTAGGCCTGTCGCCGTAATTACTTTTTTGGCTATTTATTGGCGATATAGTACGATTTAAGCTGTAAAAGGTTGAATTAGTAACTCGTGTGACTCATTACAGATGCAAACTAACGATCATTCTGCTGTTTATTCATTGCAGCTCATTATTGTAGCTTTAGAATAGTTTTTTGTGGTTTAAATCTGCTCTTGGGTTTATGTGTCAGTGGTAAAATTTCAATATTATCGCTTATTGCCTACATTTACTTCAGCGATATATCGAACTTCAAAATGAGTTATTGTGACAGGGCTACTTTAAACATGTATTTTCGGTTCGTGCCTTGAAATATTGAAGTGCCATGAGTATAAATAATGTGCTGGTTAACTGCATTACTCTAACTCAAGTATCTACCGCAGTTACATTGTATACACATTTATGATCAATGGCATGTTGCTATGTCCCGCTCCAGCCGTGTGAACAGAAACACTGCTCTATGTACACAGCAACGTGAGCCCCAGTGCAATAAAAGCTCTGAATTATGGCCATTTTAAAATAAAGGATAGTGTCAGCATGATGTTATGGATGATTAAAAACAAGAGATACTGCACGCTTTTCCCTTTAAGATTTATGCAGCCTCCGGGAGCAGACCTCATCAAACTGCTGCTATCTTTCCATTCTAAGTGATGCACCATTACTGTATTTTAAAGGCGCTTCATGGAGCTTTTCCAGTGTATGGTTCGCCACCTGTTTGGGGTGTTGAGGTGATGCTTGGGATGTTCCACGTTGAAATTATTATATATATGTATGGAGGCAGGGGCGTTGGACTGCGGGGGGTAAAGAGTACAGTTGACACAGGGGCCCAGAGCAGCGAGGGGGCCCTTCAGCTAAATCTGTAATATGCAATTTTCATATAAAGAACGTGCGCCACCTCTGGACTCTCCAAACGCTGCAGGTGGATTATAATGACTCTTTACGGCGCGACCGAGGAGGCCGCGATGGACTAGTGCGAACGAGATGTTTGTGAAAGTTCTTCTGTACTAAAACTTTAATGTCCATTTTTATTTGCAGCCGAATAAGTCAGAAAATGAAACAATAATGTCCCTCACAAACATAAGATTCAGTGCCGTCCGCTTCAGTCCAAGACGTTGTAAGGTATTCTCCAGCACTGCAGCACTACACCAAACTGGTATCTTGATTTATTAACTCTAAGGTAAATAACACGTGTCACCGGGAGATATGGATTGCGTCGGGGATCGTCAGGACGCTTGATGGGCACTGTCCTTGTCTGTTTTTAAAAATGGACCATGAATCCAGAAAAAGATGAACTGAAATGAATTAATCCAGGCTTACCAAGATGATTTGTGCCCAGGGCTGAGAGTTTGTACTACACCTCTGTATGGAGACAAGTAGATGGCGCCACCACGTTACAGTTGACCATGTTGCAGGGGTGTCAAACTCAAATTCACAGTGGGACAAAATATATAACTGAGACAAACTCACAGGATAAACTCAGTATTTATTGAAAAATTTATACTGGTGGTCAGCTCTAATGCACATTTGATATGATCTCGGGCCAAATATAATTAAACCGTGGGTCAGATTTGGCCCCTGAGCCTGAGTTTGACATAAGTGATGTTGAGTGTAAGAATACAGGTTTTTCACGGTATTTTGATGGTATATTTATCTCCATGGCGACAAGCAGATGGCAGACCACTCACCGCAAACGTTACATAGTGCATCTTTAAAAACACTGGCACATACTGTATATCGCCGATCCTTCATAATCTCTAACCCAACCTTTAGTACGAATCTTTCTAAATTTAAAACCTCAGCCTTTTCACTTTCTCTCAAATGTTTTAGTTTGTGCCGCTGACAGCCTGACGCAGGTAACACTGTGTAAATAATGCATTCTACCTGCCATCTCTGTGAGTTTTGTGTCACGCTCTAGCAAAGTGAAAAATTGCCTATAGCATATTACATTGTATAAATCTGCAGCCTGGCCTACCCCACACACACACACACACACACACACACACACAAACACACACAGACCAATAGCGTGATTACATAGGTCCTGCCGCGCTCACGTTGATTGATGGTAGCGCTTGCAGGGGTCTCGCGGTCCAGAGATTAGAGGTTAGCGCGGCACAGATAGCGGCTAAGGCTAACGGCTAGCTAGGAGTAATCAGGATTGCACGCGCGCCGGTGGGACCGCAACACCACTAACCCTCATTACGGCGGCGTCCAGTGAGGGGCAGAGGTGTGAGGGGAGGTCAGAACTGAGGAATGCACCTTCACAGCCAGCGTGAGATTGACTAACGAGGACTCGGAGAATTGTCAATTAACGCCAGGCGAGATAGTGTAATTAGTGCGTGCTTGCGTGGGGAAGTGGTGACTCTAAAGGGCCCCTCGTGAATGCATTAAAGATTAAATAGCTTTTTTTTGCAAGTGCGTTGTCTGTAATAAGCGTTGTGTGTCCCTGGTTTGCCTTGTCTAAGAGCGATAATATAGTTGCTTGGAGCTAGCTAACTGCAACCTAGTAGACAAAGTTTTAAATGTTTTATATTACACAAAATGGATTCTTGTGAGCTTTTAAGCCATGGCATAATGTTGTTACCTCCTCAAAAACATACCCTGAGTTGTGTTTTACTTCACACACGTTTGAGCAAGTCTTTAATCCTGCATACAAAGCTCGAAATGCTCTGTTCCACCTTGTGATGTCATTAACAGCTCCTTTTACCTTTACTTCAGTAGAGTTTTCCACCTTAAGCTTGTTATATGCAACTTTTGAGGACTTTTTCCCATCCAAAAGCTATAATATTTAGTTTTAAATTGTGAATCGCTATGGCAACAGTCCAAATTTTTCATCTCTGTGGCCAAAAAACAGGCTTCGTGCAGGATTAGGAGTTTCTAAAGTTACAGTAGCCCTCCCGGTCTATTTTCTCCTCTGTGTAACGTAACCTTGTGGATTCAATAAATTGGATGAGATTCGAGTACGATACAGGAGATCCAGACACAGTGGCGTGGATATATTTAGGTAGTTTTGTTCTTTTCCCAAAATGGAGACGGTGAGATTTGGAATTGAATCGACTGTGCTACATAATCCTTCATCGATATGCAGCGTGTTTTAGTTATGTTGTTCTTTTACTCCATGATGGTCTTCAGTCGTGCCTTTAACTGCACTGTGTGACTTTTCTGGTGGAGGTTCTGCCACCGGTGAGTCTCCATGGAGACGGTGATTGCCTGAAATGTTCCACAGTATGGCCTTGAAGTCATTTAGCTACTAGGAGACAAGTTGCTTAACCGGCCAGTCCTTTTTACATTATGTTTGAGCTCAGAAGCGTCTGGAATCGGATTAAAGAGCGTGACAAACCTGTGCACTAATTTGGGACGTCCCAGTCATTTGTATCACGTGACATCTCCTGGAGAATTCACTGTAACATCCACAAAATCCACAAAAACTATAAAAAATATAACTTAATTTACCTGAGAAATAGCTGAGTGCTTCACTTGTTCTGCAGAAATGCTTTTTACTTGTCTGTCTGTGATCTCAAATCAGGGCGACAAGATACGGTTCTAGACTAAAGATACATCGATATCTGGGTTTGCCAATATATCGGGCCGATATTTGCACTTTTTTGCTTATGGGCTATCGGCCTTAACTCTCCTGCCGAAGCCGATATTTGGTCTGGGCTCTACAACTGCTGCACAAACCTTTATTTTAACACTTTAGTGCGATGGGGGCATTCACAAAATGAGATTACACAGCTCCATTATGGGCTGGCAGTAAAAACAGTTTTGCGGATGTCTAAAGCAAATTTCTGTGGAGATTATTTTTCCTTATTATAGCTACATTATGCAGCGCAGTAAAAAGTATAGACAGTGTTTATGTTAGTATTCATTTCAAATCATATATTTATGGAGGAAATGATCGGTCCATCTCTATTCCAGACCTACAAAAAGTTTAGTCAAAGCGTGTGATTCTGGCGGGTCGGGTAAGGTGACGCCGTTACGCCAAATTATCCCAAAACCTGAGGCAACCAGGCTCACGAGAAGAATGTATGTCATTAGTATTTTACCTGGAGTGACATAAATCCTGGATAAGTCTATTGCCAAACAGAGGAACATTCAAGACAAAGCCGTAACATCTCCGTGGAGGTAAGCAGGTGGTGGACTCCCTACCTGAAAAAGTTACGAAATGTACCTTTTAAGGAAGATCACAGCAGCCAATATCTATAAAGCTCCCTCCCCATCTCCTGTGATTTACTCGTGCTTTATATTCAGTGTAGGCGCTGCAGACCATAGCGGGAGATGCATACTGAAGGCCTGTTGAAAAGCCAGGTTTGGTCTTTTACTGCGATGAATCTGTAATAAGAGAGTCTCACACTGGCAACATGAGGCTGTGGAGCTGCTTTGTCAAACAGCTGAGATGCCCACATACTGCTGGCGCTCCTGGTGGCGAGAACTGGCACAACGGCAACGCAGAAATGAACCGGCGTCAAAGCGAGGCCTCGTCCGTGTCCGTTTACAGGCTGGAAATCAATGACATTTGCACAGATTCTATCAGGCTGGGTTAGTATTTGGTCACTGAAGCAGACAGAGATACGTGTTTGTGTGGACGACGGGAGGGACTCTGGAGGTTCAAGTGCAAAACAGAGCCAAGAGGTAATGGTGAGATGATTAGATACTACTTTTTAGTATCTATAACATTTGCTTTAATAGTTGACAATAAGCCCCAGAGAAAAGTATTTGAAATCAGTTTGCTACTTGTCTGTGTATAGCCACGATGTAAAGTAAAGACGTCACGATATCCACATGTCACGGTGCCATTTTATGTTGGGTTGATCCTCATGGTTTTATAAAAGACTCATGACGCTGAGCTTATTCTCGCAATAATAATCAGAAGAGCCACGTTAGCCGCTCACGTGTCTTCATTTCTCAGTGATACTTTTTTCTAAAGTACAAAACCAATTTATGTGTGATGCGAGCGGCCCGGTGGAGGCGTGAAGCAGAATGTCCAAATGAAACTAAACTATGGTTAGTTACATTGCGGTTGTATAGTTTAGACTCTTTCTTGTTCTGTAAAGCACTTTGAATGAGGCTGTACTTTGTGTCTCTACAAACTGCCCTTGAAAATCGCATTAATAAAACTGTGCAGTAAAGTTTATTTGCTACTTTGTGTTTTTGTCAGCAACAGGAAACATGTGTCTGTCTGTGTTCTGCAGTGTGCCACGTGCTGCTGTAGGGCGGCGCTGTTGCTCTGAAATCTTTTAGCTTGGACGTTATTTTTGATGAAGTAGAACTATCCTGAGGGTCGTTTTTGTCATTTTGTCATTTTTGGTTTTCCTATTGGCTCAAACAGCGTCGTCTTAGTCGTCGTAACTATTACTTTGATTATTAATATTGAAAAGAGATCACGACGATATAGAGGTGATATCAGTAGGAAAATTGCCAATACCGTTACATCACTAATGTGTCGTATTTAGCTTATTGTGTGTGAAAAAGGGCACACACACACACAACACACTCGGGACACTGAGGAAAAGTCTCGATGCTCAGTATCAATTTCTGTCATGATAATCAAAAAAATATCGTTAGAATAGAATAAAACTTTCAACAAATACGTTCACGCCTCCTTGTGAGCTAATACAAGTTTTGATATAGTGCAAAACCATCGTAAAAGTGTTCAAGATCTGTCGGTCCAACTAATCCTGTTTGAGTTTTTTTTTTTTTTGACAACACTGAGTACCATTTAAAGTAATTGTAAGTATGATTCTGTGCTACTTGTCGATGTAAAGTGACTAAGTATAATATTTAGCTCATGAAAATGTTTAAAGGACGTCAAATGTACACACACAAAATCAAAGCATCTCTTCTGAATCCTTTATTTCGTTCGTCTTATTTCATTAACGATAAAAGACGTGGGATGCGGGTCTGGGCGTCTCTCTTAAGAATCGTAAAATTTGACTTAATCGTTACGGTTACTTTATTATATCCCATTTATTTCCACAGAAGAGACAAACACAAGCTATTTTCCATCACTCTCGCTCTGCAGTATAGCTGGCCCGTGTGAAGAGAAATGCATTGTGGGTCGTCCCGTGCTCACCAGGAGGCTCCGAGCTAGTTAGTCACAATTACACGTGATTTGTACATCGTGCTTTCTCGGGTAATCTTCCATAGAAACTGCACATGTTTTGAATCAGTTGATTTGTTTTGTTGCCGTGGCGCCTCGGTGTCGAGAGCCTAAACACTCGTTAATTAATTGTGTAACGCATCACGCAGAGGAATGAGGAAGAATCGTCAATGGGGCACCTGTTACCATGTTTGTACATTTCATTCATTTTCTTTCAAAGCTGTGTAGTAGTAGTGTTGTTTCAATACTAAGGAATAGACCCGATACTCAATACTCAATACTCACATTACTGCAGAGGCTCGTTTGAAATTGATGGTAACGCTGGTCCAGCCTCTTCAGTGACGTGAATATAGAAGAGGTTGAGGTGAGGTTATGAAATATTACAGCTTTTAATATGTGAATTAATTACCAGGACCAAGGTCACATGTCGGCGACGCAGAATTAAAACAAGGTCACGTATTAAAACCGCAGATGAAAACTGAACACACGCTGCAGAAGGGTGGCCCAAAAGTCACTGACAGTTGAAAAAAACTCATAACTCTTTTGTTTCTAAATATTTTTCTGGTATTTTTTCAGAGCATTTAGAACGACCCTTCCGACATTAATCTGAGCAAATACAGCACCGAGGAGCGAACCCTCATTGTACAGTGGTACTTTGAGTCACATGGGTCAAATTCACAGATTTACCGTCGACATTTTAATACCAGAGATGCCCCATGCGTAAATGCCATTAAAGGAATAATAAGTGTTTTTCAAAGACAGGGGGCAGTATGTGATCTCCACAGACCTGACTAGTCCTGATTTCTTCCTGTGGGTCTATCTTAAAGAAAAGGTGTTTGTGAATAAACGACTTAAAACGTAATACCGAGGATCAAATAAGAGCCTTAATTGTGTCATTTTTACTTCCCTTGTTTAAGTAGTGATAAGTTCAAATGTAAGTGAACAATTATAACCGTATATATAGCCAAAAATCTGGGAAGGTTCAGATTACCTACTGCCAAAATTTGGTGAGTATAACTTAAGAATTATAGGCGCTACTGAAGATTTAAAAGTGTCAGTGACTTTTGGGCCACCCTGTATATGCCTAGAAGAATATATGAACATGTGGTACTGTGTAAAACAAGTACTATGGTAACTCATATCGATCGCTGGGGGTGTAATAGTTTTGTTAGACCCTCCTCCGTTATTAGCCGGGGTAAATCCATAGACGACTGGCTAATTAAGAGGTTGACATAGTGACGCTTCAAGACGTGTGACGGCTCACGCTCCCTGTTCAGTCTCAGATCAATGCACGAGTCAATAATCGGTGGTCGTTGCGTTGCTGAAAACAGAAATCCGATATTCTGAATCTATCTCCTCCACCTGCCTCTACTTTCATGACGTAGTTAAGTTCAACATTTTGACAGTTCTGTTTTGTGCTGTAAACAAGGATAATCCCGCAGGAATCCAGTCCTTCTTTAAATTAAGAAGTAGTCGCTGTAATTTAAGAGGTTTGCTTGGGTTTGAATCTAGTAAAATAAGAGCTAACATGAGGCAAAGACGTGTCTGTCTGAGGAATAAGACTTTAGACTGAGCTCGATGATGAATATAAGTTTAAATAAAACTTTAAAAACCTGAGTTCACACATTTACACTGAAGGAGGTTTATATGAGACTCTGTTTAAGTAAATACACTGTGTTATGTCACTATGCTACTATTTTTATACTACTACTACTACTATTACTGCTGCTGCTGCTATTACTACTACTACTACAACTAGTCCTATTACTACTACTCCTACTACTAGTCCTATTACTACTACTACTACTACTACTACTACTCCTACTACTACTCCTATTACTACAACTCCTACTACTACTACTACTACTACTACTACAACTACTACTACTACAACTCCTACAACACTAGGCCTATTACTACTACTACAACTCCTACTACTACTACAACTACTACTTCACTACTACTACTACTACTACTACTAGGCTACTATACTACTACTACAACTACTACAACTACTGCTACAACTACTACAAACTACTACTACTACTACTACTACTACTATTACTACTACTACAACTACTACTACTACTCCTACTACTACAACTCCTACTACTACTACTCCTACTACTATTACTACCACTACTCCTCCTCCTCCTACTACTACTACTACTACCACTACTCCTCCTCCTCCTACTACTACTACTCCTATTACTACTACTCCTACTACTACTACTACTACTGCTACTACTACTCCTATCACTACTACTACTCCTACTACTACTCCTCTTACTAGTACTCCTACTACTTCTACTTCTAATACTACTCCTACTACTGATTTTGATATTGTTTATACTACTACTACTACTACTACGACTACTACTACAACTACTACTACAGCTACAACACTAATATACTAGTACTACTACTATTCAATACTACTACCACTTTTTTTCGTGTATCACTATACTTTTAATATGGCTGCTGTATTTTTACAACCATTACTACTACTACAACTATTACTACTGGTACTACTACTACTACTGCTACTACTACTACTATTTCTGCTGTTAGGCTCTTGATGTACTGTGGGCTGAGTACTTTGAAGGTGGACAAGTACTATATATAAAAATGTGACCTTTTACCATAAGTTATTTTGATGCCAGATGCCCTCCCTGACGCCCTCTTGTGGCTCACAGTTGTATTTGTTCTACTGCACTTTAAGCAACTGGACCCACTGATTTACTGCAGCTGTTACTCTGACTGTAGTACTTGTACACAAAGGTTCGAATCACAGGGATGAAATATGGACGAGTCAGAACCATTTTGAAAAATAAAACAAAAATCTAAATGCGATGAGAGAAAACAAACGAGAATGGCAATTTTTAATAACTTAACATCAACCAAATTTGAAGTATGTCCAGCGACGGAAACATTTGAGAAACGACTGAAACGTGAACAGATTAACCAAAGTAAAAATCACACTCAGAACATGTTTGTGGATGTCTAAAGAGTCGCCGTTTAGTTTGGTTCTTGCACATTTAGGCTGAGTTCTCTCAAACAGAAAACGCTCTGTTACACTTTGTGATGTCATCATGTGGTAATACAGGAAGTGCTCCACTGTGTTTTTAAACTCCACACACCTTCACTAGAATCATAAAAAATAAAAAAAAAATAAAGCTCACGAGTGACAATTTGTGTAATATAGGACGTTTAAATAATTGCAGTATTTCACGAGAACGCCAAATACTCCCTCAGTTATAATGGTACTTTTTTGAAGCTCCACGTAGTAACAGTTTCCTTCAGTATTACCATTTGTCAGTCAAACGGTCCGGCTCGTTATGACACAGACTCTCCCTGGTGTTGTGTATTATCAGAGTGTGAGCAGGAGGCGGGTGGAGGCCGGTGGAGACGTGGAGAGGTGGAGACGTGCTTCTTCTCGTTCACCTCGTACTATCCTCTGCATAAATCTGACTGTTTTAGTTTTTCTCGCTCAGGTTCTGGAGCAGGTTTGTATTTTAATGAGCCTATTAATATTTGGGTCATTGCAACTGCTACTGCTACTACTGATTTTTCTTCGTTTTCTCACATTACTACTACTACTACTACTACTACTACTACTACTACTACTACTACTACTGCTACTATTAGTCCCACATTCAATACTGATACTCCCACTGCTCTTTCCACTTTACTCGTCATTACTGTGATCTCAGTTTTATGGAAAGTCTGTCGCTATACTATTAAA
Source organism: Periophthalmus modestus (assembly GCA_019594935.1). Taxonomy (NCBI): domain Eukaryota; kingdom Metazoa; phylum Chordata; class Actinopteri; order Gobiiformes; family Gobiidae; genus Periophthalmus; species Periophthalmus modestus. The sequence continues at coordinate 15,861,762 of JAIEZT010000021.1, forward strand.
ATGGCTGTGGTATTTTTAGATATTACTACTACTACTACTACTACCACTACAACTGCTAGTACCACTACTACCTCTACTATTAGTCCCACATTCAATACTGATATTCTTTCCACTTCAATTACTCGTACTATGTATTCTGCTGTCTCAGTATTGTAGAAACAGTCTATCACTATACTAATAATATGACTACTGTATTTTTAGAGCTACTGCTACTACTATTACTACTATTTCTATTACTACTACTACTACTACTACTACTACTACTACTACTACTACCACTATTAGTCCCACATTAAATACTGATACTACTACTACTACTCTTTCCACTTTGATTACTCAACTACTACTACTACAACTACCACAACAACTACTACAACTACTGCTACTACAACTACTACTAGAACTACTACTACAACTACTACTACAACTACTACTACAACTACTACTAGAACTACTACTGCTACTACTACAACAACTACTACTACAACTAGAAATACTACTACTACTACAACTACTACTAGAACTACTACTACTAGAACTACTACTAGAACTACTACTACTACAACTACTACTACAACTACTACTAATACAACTCGAACTACTACTACTACTACTACAACTACTATTACAGCTACTTCAACTACCACTACTACTACAACTACTGCTACTACAGCTACTACTACAACTACTACTAGAACTAAAACTCCTACTACTACATCTACTACTGCAACAACTACTACTATTACTACTACTACTACAACTACTACTAGAACTACTACAACTACTAGAACTACTACTACTACAACTACTACTACAACTATTACTAGAACTAAAACTACTACTACTGCTACTACAACTACTACTATTACTACTATAACTACAACTACTACTACTACTTCCAGACTACAGTTGGTAAGTGAAAGTAGAAGTATTACAGATGTACTTGTCTGTTTTCCTTCCTTTCTCTGTTTCTATTTTGCTGAAGCGTCGTTTCATGTTTCAGTAAATCTCAAACACAGACCCCGCCCTCTCCTCCTATTGGTCAGCCTTTGTCATGTGACCTGACAGAGGCGACCAATCACGGTGAAGTGACTTTACCTTTTTGCTACTGTAAAATGTAATGTCATTTTTGTCCAGACCAAAAAAAAAAAAACTAAAGAAACAATTTATTTTTATCAATCAAACTTGTCAAGCGCTGCGCCCTCTGCTTGCCCTTTCCAGATAAGCTCCAGTGTTTTAAAAAAAAAGGGTTTGGGTGGAGGGAGGCGCGAGGAATGACAAGATAATTCACTTTGAAAATGCAAATAGATAATAGTTCAATTCTTGGCGAGCGCTGAGTGCCCTTGACTGATAAGAGGCGGCGGAAGATAGATTTGGGATGGGAGGGGCCTAATGGGGGGCCAGAGTTCACGCTGGGGGCAATTATGAACAATCGAGTGTGGTGCTGCGTGCGATGCGTAGATTAGACGAGCGATTGAACTGGGAGCTAGCGCAAAGCCTCGCCGTGATTGTTGTCATGATTTGAATGGTCTTCGTCCAAATGGCTTCACCCGGCGGGAGGGAGAGGAGGAGAGGAGGAGGAGGAGAGGAGGAAGAGACGACGAGGAGGAGGAGGAGGGAGACAGAGGGTGGGTGGCGCTAATATGGCAATAAATATGCAGAGTTTAGAACAACGGTCAAACTAAATGCCAGAGCAGTCCTTCATCGCGCTAATATCTCGCCGTTGACATCAGGTGAGTGTGAGTACTTGTACAAAGCAAACCGCAAACGAAATTCACTCCAAAACCTGACATTTCGATGTGTTTGTGGTATTTTTCAACACAAAAACTACAGATTTTGAGTAGGGCATGTAGCTAAGTGCGCTAGTTTAGTTTTATTACATCACATACTTTACTATTTAAAATAACATTCGATTTTTATGTAACTTCACGGGGTATTTCGTTGGTTTTGGGTTTAAGAATATGCCCGGTAGCACTTTAAAATACTGGTAGCTACTGTTGTACTTGCAGTGGTACTTTTGCTGGTAATTATACTGATTCTTCATATGTCTAATAGTAACATATTCTTTAATTTTGTGTATTAAATCTTTTTTTTTTTTTTTTATACCTTTGTCACTAACACTATAACAAACCACTGACTTAATACGACATATTACTATAAGTACCAGTACTACTAGTGTTACTACTAGTTAGTGTAAGTATCAATTCTTGTATCTATATAACAGGGGTGTCCAAACTAAGGTCCGGGGGCAAAATGCGGCCCTCAGACCAGTTTTTATTGGCCCTCAGACCTCCTGCTGAACCAGCCCACTTAATCATAAGCAGTACTTTCAACAGCAAATTAAAGTATTTCTACCACCATATTACCACCACAAGTACCACAGTAACTAAGTATAAAGTATCTACTCATTACCACCGTAAGTACCTAGTATCTCCCGGACGACCAATGCCCCCCCAAAGCTCCCGGAAAGATTTGTGCAACATTTTCATCTGACATTTGATCTGAAAATATAAAAATGTTCAAATGGCAAACACAGAATATTCAAAATGAAATTAATATATATAAAGTTTTCTAAATCACTACAGGGGGTAACTACATTTAAACTTGTAAAACATTAACGCAAACACAGTAGAGGTTGGGGACCCCTATCGAAGAACGAGGCCCCCCCACAGAGCTCCTCCCACCAACAATGTCTGGGGCCGCCCCTGTCACTCTGCTCGTCTTTTATTAACCAATTTTTATGTTTTTTGGGTTTTTTTTTTGGTTAAATCGATCATTTTGTGAAGCGTGCAGCTGTTGTGATATTGGGCTGTACAATATATGTTAGATGGAAGTATTTTTTGGGGTCAGTATTTATCACAGGGACTTTTTCGTAGTAGTAGTAGTAGTAGTAGTAGTGTTTTTTTAGGATTTTTAGGTTTGTTTTTTTCCTCTTCTATGATATTTGAGCTGTAGACGGCTGAATTATAAACTTATATGACTCAGACTAATCAGTAATTATAATGAGAGGCTGTTAATATGATTTGGTAACTACGCTAACAGAAGGCATTACAGTGACTAGGGCTGCAATGATTTTTGGAGTAATTGTGACAATATTTGCTTATTAATTGTTTTTGATCATTATTATTGCGATTACAGACTCTGGGGCACAAACCAGAACAGATTTTATAACAAAATATTAAAAAAAAAAACAAAAAAAAAAAAAAAAAAACCATCTAAATTTCACTCGTAAATATTCTCTATCTAGAACGCTTAAGTTTGGTTGAAAATGTATTTTTTTATATGGCAAAAGACGGAATTAAATCGGTCACGTGGACAAATCGTTGTAGGAGTGAAGACGTTTCGAGCCGCCCCTCGTGGCCCCGCCCCTGCTGCCTCACCTCAACCCCACAACCAACGAAATGCCCCGAGAAGTTACATAACAAATCAAATCTTTCTTTTTTTTTTTAAATAGTAAAGTATGTACTATGATAAAACTGCCTTCAACAAACTAAACTAGCGCACTTAGCTACATGCCCTACTCAAAATCTGTAGTTTTTGTGTAGAAAAATACAGCAAACTCGTCGAAATGTCAAGTTTTGGAGTGAATTTCGTTTGCGATTTGAAGAAGAGGAGGGAGAGGAGGAAAAAGAGGGAGCAGAGTAATAGGAGGAAGAGGAGGGAGAGGAGGAAAAAGAGGGAGCAGAGGAAGAAGAGAAAGAGGAGGGAGAGGAGGAAAAAGAGGGAGCAGAGGAAGAAGAGGAAGAGGAGGGAGAAGAGGAAGAAGAGGAGGAAAACGAGGGAGCAGAGGAAGAAGAGGGAGAAGAGGAAGAAAAAGAGGGAGCAGGGGAAGAAGAGGAAGAAGAGGAGGGAGAGGAGGAAAAAGAGGGAGCAGAGGAAGAAGAGGAGGAGGAAGAGGAGGGAGACGAGGAAAAAGAGGGAGAAGAGGAAGAAGAGGAGGGAGAGAAGGAAAAAGAGAGAGCAGAGGAAGAGGAGGAAGAAGAAGAGGGAGAAGAGGAAAAAGAGGGAGCAGGGGAAGAAGAGGAAGAGGAGGAAGAAGAGGAGGGAGCAGAGGAAGAAGAGGAAGCGGAGGGAGAAGCGGAGGGAGAAGAGGAGGGAGCAGAGGAAGAAGAGGAAGAGGAGGGAGAAGAGGAGGGAGAGGAGGAAGAAGAGGGAGCAGGGGAGGAAGAGGAGGGAAAGGATGAAGAAGAGGGAGAGGAGTGAGACAAGGAAGAGGAGGGCAGGAGGAAAAAGAGGGAGCAGGGGAAGAAGACGAAGAGGAGGGAGAAGAGGAGGGAGATGAGGAAAGAGGGAGCAGGGGAAGTAGAGGAATAGGAGGAAAAGGAGGAAGAAGAGGGAGCGGAGTGACACAAGGAAGAGGAGGTAGAGGACAAAGAGGACGAAGAAGATGGAGAGGAGGAGGCAAAGGAGGGAAAGCCAGAAGAGAATGAAGAGGAAGAAGAGGATGGAGAGGAGGACAAGGAGGAAGAAGTGGAAGAGCAGGAAAAGGAGAGCGGTGAGGGAGAGGAGAAATAAGAGAAAACGCTAACAGAAGGCATTACGGTGACTAGGCCTGCAAAGATTTTTTGTAATAATTGTGACGATAGTTGATTATTAATTGTAGTTTGATTGTTATTATTGGGATCACAGATTGTAACACACAAACCAGAACAGATTTTATAACAAAATATAAAAAAAGCAAAAAAAAAACCCATGTGATTTTCACTCATAAATATTCTCTAGATCATTTGTGTGTCACTGGATCTGATCGTCCAACCAATGATATTTACGTCGAGAGCAGGATTTAAACCGCCGACCTTCTGATCGACGGGCAGACGCTGTACCGACTGAGCCGCCGTCGCCACCGTCGCCGCCTCTTCCTGACAGTTTTATCTGTTATGAATCGCCGAGTGCAATCACATGATCTTAATGGCTTTGTGCCGTGGTAATGGAGCGGCCCGAGTACAAACTGCTCCTGTTCAAAAGGTGAGAGCAGGTTGATTTTAAACACTCATAAATATTCAGTGTTTGGAGTCGGACTAAATGCCGTGACAGCCCTCCGTCTCAGTAACGCTCGTCTGACACTTTACCCCCTCCGCCTCTCACAAAAGGTCAACGTTTTTCTGCGCGTCCGCCCCAAAGTTTATCCTAATAGTGTCTCTGAGCTAAAGCGCGGCTCCCGACTCCGACACGGCACGTCTCATTAAGAAACACCGAGCGGAGCGTCCATATTCACACAGAGACGCTCGGGGAATGTGGAGCGTCTCTCTTTGTATTCACACAGCACTCAGAGTTTGGGATGATGGCGGAGAATTCATTTGTGTGAAAAGTCTCTCAAAGATGTTTCGTGTCTCTCCCTCCTTTTCTTCCTCTCCCTGCTCTTCCTCCTCGCCCTCCTGTTCATCCTCTCCCTCCTGTTCATTCTCTCCCTCCTCTTCCTCCTTTTCCTACTCTCTCTCTTCTTTCTCCTCTCCCTCATCACCCTCCTTTTCCTCCTCTCCCAATTCTTCCTGCGTTTCATTCCCTTCTGGTTTTCCCTCCTCTTCCTCCTCTCTATCTTCTTCCTCCTCTTTGTCTTCTATCACCTCTCCCTCCTCTTCTTCCTCTTCCTTGTCTCCCTTCTCCCCCTCTTCCTCCTCTTTCTCCTCCTTCTCTTCTTCCCCTCACTGTTCCTTCTTCCTCTCACCTTTCACATTTCTTTCAATAGTAAAAGTTTAAATAATGAATTAGTTTGGGACATTTAAAAACACAAAAAGGTGTGTGGAGTTTAAAAACACAGTGGAGCACTCCCTGTATTACCACATGATGACATCACAAGGTGGAACAGAGTGTTTTTTGCTTGAGAAAAGGTATGTTTCTGATGAGTAAAACAACATGACATAGATGGCGTAATGTGGGCCCTTTAAAGATGAACCGTGTAACTTTTCTGTCCATAGAGTTAAAATTGCTTTACCAAAAATGTTCCGCAGTATGTCATTACACTTACCGAGCGTGCTTTTATTCACTTACAGGTGTATTAAGAGTTCAAAAATACAATGAAAACGTGCATTCTTGCTATGAGCGGGATCGCCTCTCCACAGATCTGACCTGTAAATTGCTTGGTGGCACCTGCTTGTCTCCATGGTAACTCCACATTAACAGCTCCTTTTACCTTTAGTTCAGTAGAGTTTGGCACTTCCAGAGGCTGAAATGATCCAAAATGATTAAAGTGAAGGTTTGTGGAGTTTAAAAACACAATGGAGCACTTCCTGTATCACCACATGATGACATCACAAGGTGGAACAGCGTGTTTTCAGTTTCCATATGCAGGGTTTGTGTGTTAAACATGTGTGAGTGAAACAAAATGCACGTCCAGGTCTGTTTGTGATGAGGAAACTATATTAGAACAAAGACCAGAAAGTGGCGTAATATTGGCTCTTTAATTACAGACTGTGATTCGTCCAAACTGACACTCGGCCCCGCCCCCTCGGGCCCCTCCTCCCTGTCCCGGGACCTTCCCCCGCCCCCTGACCGTGAGGAGAGGTCTGACCCGGAGCAGGTAATTGGCTGCGGACTCATGCAGATTCAGAGGAGACGTGTCGGACGCCGGGGGGTTGTTTATGGCGCTGACACAGCCGACGCTCATTAGCATTGTCTTATTCTGAATCCAACTTTATGCACAGACTGAGGAGAGATGTGCACAAACAGTCGGAAAGTTTGGCTGTTTCCTGTTATTTTTGTAATATGCTCCTGCGTTGTCATGACGATACAGTTCAGATTCTAAGAGATGGACTCGATACTCGGTACTCGGTACTCGATACCGATTCAGAAAACACGATAACGATAAAAAAACAAACACTTCTGTCCTGTGAATGTGAATGTTTGTATTCCTCTTCTTCCTCTCCCTCCTCTTCCTCCTCTCACTCCTCTCTCTGTTCTTCTTCCTGATTCTCCTCTCCCTCTTCTTCCTCCTCTTTCTCATGCCCCTTCTCTCATTCCTCTCCATCGTTTTCCTCGTCTCCATCTGTCTCTACCTCCACTTCCTCCTTTCCCTCCTCTCTCTCTTCTTCCTCCTCTCCCTAGGTCTCTCCCTCCTCTTCCTCCTCTCCCTTCTCTCTCTCTTCTTCCTCCTCTCCCTGTGTCTCTCCCTCCTCTCTCTCTTTTTCCTCCTCTCCCTTTGTCTCTCCCTCCTCTCCATCCTCTTCCTCCTGTCCCTCCTCTCTCGCTTCTTCCTCCACTCCCTCTGTCTCTCCCTCCTCTTCCTCCTCTCCCTCCTTTTCTTACTCTCCCTCTGTCTCTCCCTCTGTCTATCCCTCTTCTTCCTCCTCTCCCTCTTCTTCCTCCACTCCCTCTGTCTCTCCATCCTCTTCCTCCTCTCCCTCCTCTGCCTCCTCTCCCTCCTCTTCCTCCTCTCTCTCCTTCCTCCTCTGCCTCCTGTGCCTCCTCTTCCTCCAGTTCCTCCCTCTCTAACAGTAATTGTTCCTTGAAGTTGCTTCTTCAGAAAACTCCAGGGGGCTAAAGTCTGTTCCCCAAACAGAGGCTCTGGTGTGAGCACAGGTCTGCTCTGCGGCGGTGGGCGGGGCTGTGGGCGGGGCTGTGGACGGGGCTGTGGGCGGGGCTGTGGGCGGGGCCGTGTACTTTGGCCGTACGTTTGTGTGGGCTCGTTAAAGCGATCACTGAAATGAAAAGTACAAAATGAGTCGGACAAAATAAGACCATGAGCAGCAGCAGTCGATCTTTATCAGACACAAGGTCAGATTAAAAAAAACGTGTCTGTTTTATTATCGTTGTGGATCAGAGTTTGTATTCTGCATCCTCAGCTTCTGTTTATATAAAAATCCAGTCTGAAATCATCTGTATTCTGCATCCACTGCCCTCAAAACTTTCCCGTTATTGTTATGCCTGCAATAATTCTCCTCTAGGGGGCGCACTCCTGGCGGTTACAAATTGACCAGCTGGTGTGTGGTAAACTGCACGACTGCTCATCACATTATGGAGATGGTGAACAGTGGGCGTCCTGCTCCGCTCGCTTCAAATGCCACTCAGAGCCATCGCAATAACTGTCATGTGCCTGGATCTATATGCGGCACGGCGGCGGGATACGTTGTGGTGTAAATAGGCTGCGGAGGGGGTGTGGAGGGCCTGGTGGGGGGATGAGTCATAGCCACTTTCAACCTATTTTTGGTAAACAGACGTAACGCTGACATGTGCCCGCACAATCACTGTGGCTATTTGTAAAGTCGCTCCTGCAGAGAGTGTTTTTGTACAGGCTCGACACAAACACCATGTATCACCACGACTGTGAGGAAAATACTGACACTTTATACACAATTATTGACAAAAAAACTCACAAAAAACATTCAGACACGTACAGCAGCTGCTCTGTGTTTTTTACTTGGACAAACGTGTTGGACAATCACCTGGACACAGTTACACACGTGTGAGGAGTTACACACATGTGAGGAGTTACACACATGTGCAGAGTTACACATGTGAAGAGTTACACACATGTGAGGAGTTACACACATGTGAAGAGTTACACACATGTGCAGAGTTACACATGTGAAGAGTTACACACATGTGAGGAGTTACACACATGTGCAGAGTTACACATGTGCAGAGTTACACACATGTGAAGAGTTACACACATGTGCAGAGTTACACACATGTGCAGAGTTACACACATGTGAAGAGTTACACACATGTGCAGAGTTACACACATGTGCAGAGTTACATATGTGAAGAGTTACACACACATGTGAAGAGTTACACACATGTAAGGAGTTACACACGTGCAGAGTTACACACATGTGCAGAGTTACACATATGTGAGGAGTTACACACATGTGAAGAGTTACACACATGTGCAGAGTTACACACATGTGAGGAGTTACACACATGTGCAGAGTTACACACACGTGAGGAGTTACACACATGTGAGGAGTTACACACACGTGAAGAGTTACACACACGTGAAGAGTTACACACATGTGAAGAGTTACACACGTGCAGAGTTACACACATGTGAGGAGTTACACACATGTGAAGAGTTACACACATGTGAAGAGTTACACATGTACTCCACACACAAACACACACACACATATATATATATATACACACACACCTACACATATACACACACAGACACACACATACAGACAAACACACAGAAACACACACACACAGAAACACACACACAGACACACACACACCTACACACACACACACACACACACACACACACACACACATGTGACACACACACACACACACACACCTACACACACACAGACACACACATATACACACACACACACAGGTACACACATACAGACACATACAGACACACACAGACACACAAACCTACACACACACACACACACACACGCATATATACACATGCATATATACACACACAGACACACACAGACACACACACACCTACACACACAGACACACACACACACACCTACACACACACAGACACACACATACACATATACACACACACAGATACACACATACAGACACACACAGACACACACAGACACACAAACCTACACACACATATACACACACACACATTACATTTAACAAACCACAGCACTACAGGAAACACACTTTTTTTTCTTTTTAATTTTCTCAGTTTCAAAAGTAAAGACGTTAGAGCCTGTGGAGCAGATGTGACTCAGTGCATCACGAGCGTCGCCTTAGATACATAAACTCACATTAAACGTTTGAACAGCTGAGTGAAGTAATGAGCACGACACCATCTCACACACACTGGATCACACACACTTTTATTTTATTTAATAAGCTAATTAACTACAAATAATTGCATCATGGGCAGTGGTTACAACAGACTGGAGCTGGTCAGTCTTGGAAAACTGTCCTTCCAGAGCCACTTTTGGAGGAATGTTGAGCATAAACGATGATCACGTGTGTAGTATTGTTTATGAAGGAGACTAAATAACTTATACTCGCGTTCAGGCTAATACTCCATAGTACCTGAAGTTTATTTAACCTCCTCGTGCTCCTCCAGGCTAAAGCTAAACTCTCCGAGGCTACGAGTCCTCGCTGGTTTCCGTGATCACACACTGGCAACCATCACCCTCCCTCTGCGGCTTTTAGCGTCCAAAATACCGACTTTAGCAGCGCCGTTTGCCCGCCAGCTGTTTACCCGTCTCCATGGAGATGCCGTGTCTTTATTTTTATCCTTGTTGGCACGAAAACTCGCAGATTGAACTTGACGGAGTGAGGGAAAATATTATTGGTCATTAACCGTGTCGCCATCTTGTTTGTGCTCCCCCCCCCTGTGAAGCCGGGCCTGAAATTAAACCGCGACGCTTCGCTAATATGCATCTCATTGTTGGGAAAATCGGCTAATTTCTAAGTGTTGGGTTGAGTCGGAGTTTGTTAAGACGTCCTCGCGCTGCAGGGGGAGCTGTGATTGGGGCTTTTGATTCTAGCATTGTTCTGAAAAGATGAAAAAGTGCTACAGGCCTTTTAGCGAGATTCAAACTGTGCGCTAATTAGCCAAGACAACAGCCCACGTTCTGCGGTCGTCCTGCTATTGTATTTCGGTCTGTAAATGTGTCCAATTAAGAGATCACTGCTTTGGGCAAGTGTTTTTTTTTTACCATGTTATTATGTCTTATCATTTCATTTCTGTTTTGTAACAATCCTGATACCACAAGTATAAAAAAAGCGCTTGTTCTTTAGACGATAAAGTGTGATTTTCCACATTAAATGGTCGTGATGTGGCCTCGTATCTGTGTCCTCCCTCAGTGTGCAGTAGGGGTCCGTAGTGGTCCAAGAGGCACGTCAACACATTTAAAGAGATCGTCGACGAAGAGGGGGATAATATATGAACTTTGAGAGAGTTTAAACGAAAGAAATGTGAGAAAATGTTCATGCCTGTGTGAGAAAAGTGTATAAATCCTTGGCTAATTTTGCGTCTACAACTGTCTAAATGAGCAGATAAGGCAGTGGAAGTTTTGTGGGTAAAGGGGAGATTGACCAGACAAATATGATAAAACAGATGTACAGTGGTCCCTCGTTTATCGCAGGGTTCTAAAAATAGCTTTATTTTTTACAATTATTCTCTATGTTTCTTGTCTGTAAAACCCCTCACCACACACTTTATACATTTTTCTCACACAGGCATTAACATTTTCTCACATTTCTCTCTTGTTTAAACTCTCTCAAAGTTCAAACCTTCGTCGGTGCCTTTGTCGGTGCAGAACGTTTCATCGACATTGTGGGTTTTGTCGGGGAGAAAACTTGCAAACATACAGCACTTAAGAGTCACACTGCGATCCAACATTTGGGTTTTCACTCACAAAAATACTGTTATAAATACTGAAGAGTACTTCTCTGTATACCGTAGTTTCCAGACTATAAGTCGCACTTTTTTTCATAGTTTGACCAGGGGTGCGACTTATACTCAGATGTGATTTATGTGTGAAATTTATGTTTTTTCCTCATTATTATGCATTTTTTTAGCTGGTGTGACTCCAGAGAGACTTATACTCGTGCGACTTATACTCCAATATGACTTATACTCCAGTGAGACTTATACTTCAGAGCGACTTATACTCGTACGACTTATACTTCAGAGCGACTTATACTCCAGTGAGACTTATACTTCAGAGCGACTTATACTCGTACGACTTATACTTCAGAGCGACTTATACTCCAGTAGTTTTGTTCAAGGTATGAGTGACTTTTGAGAGTTTTTGCCAGAGCCATGCCCCACCGTCCTTTGCACAGGGCGTGTTTTTAGTTGACCAACAATTTCTTAAGTCAATTAGCAAGAAACACAAAGTCGTTTTTATCCCAATGTCTTGTTTCTACACTAATATAATGCAACTCAATGTTAAAGTATTCAGAAAAGAGTGGACCATGCAACCGGATACGCTACAAACTACATTTCATTACAAGTATTTGGCATTTTTCCACCGTTTGTGCCATCGCTGGAGTCACTGGTCAGTTAGCGTAGCCCCAAGAAACGAGACTTAAACATACGGCACCAGTCCATACATCTGCAGCACACTGGAGAAAAAGACTTTCCTTCACGTTCTCTGGGTGCAGTCAATGGCCCTATAAGCTTTATGCATCACCTCTTTGTTCGCAGTCGTTCACAATCATTTCAAAGGGAATATAGCGCCTCCTCCCCCGGGTAATCTTTAAACTCTGGAGCAGCGGCAGTTAAGTTTTCATCACACACTTATGATGAGTCCTCACTAACCCCTGGGTCAGCTACATGTCGGGGGAAGATATGAAAATGAACGGCGATTTTAACGCTCGGATGGATTTTCTGTATATGAGCCGGTTCTTTATAGAGTCATTACCCCGGCAGACCCCAGGGGGCAGCACTCGGGGCGTTTACAACATCTTTACATTACAGGTTAAGCTCCTTCACGGATGATTGAGAGACATATGAAGCACTGCATGTCTTAGCTCTGGGGTTTATGAAGTAGCCGGGCCGTTTCAGCTCTGTTGGATCTAATCGCCGTGGACCTGTATGAGTTTAAGGTCATTTTATTATATCGATGTAAAATTCCATAGATTTTTCTGAGATGTTAATGCGAGAGCGTCAGTGAGAGGCAAGATCTGAACGATACTGTAACAGATCAGCCTTGTCCTCTCATACAGACAGGACCGGATACTTCCTTTACATCCATTTGCGTATCAGTTGAATCTAATGTTAAATCTTTTGTGTATTGAACTACAGATGTTTTTACTGTTAAAATACTTGTAAAATATGCATTCTTACCATGAGGGGGGGCTCGCCGCTCCACAGATACGACCTGTACTTGTTCACATGGAGATACTTATGTTTAATACCATACTGTGCAACATAGATATAGCAGTAATAGCAATATCGTCTCCATGGCAGTGGTGGAAGGTGACGAAGTGGTAAAGTATTTTCTGGAGTATAAGACGCTCTGGAGTATGAGTAAAAAAATGCACAATAATGAAGAAAAAACGGGGTTGTCAGGTTGTCAGTGTGACCGCAGTGATGTGAAAGTATATACTCAGATGGGACTTATACTCAGATTTGACTGGAATATAAGTCGCACCCCTGGACAAAGTATGAAAAGAAAAAAAAGTGCGACTTAAAATACGCTAAGTAGATTTTTTAGGTATCTGTACGTTACTTAAGTACATTTTATGGTGGGTACTTTTTACTTTTACTTTACTACATTTGAGAGCAGTATCTGTACTTTCTACTCCACTACATTTTTGAACTGGACTGAAAAGTAAAAAGTACTTCTCATGATTGGAGGGGTTATTTTTTATCATGTTTATGGTAACACCCTGACTTAAGTCCATCCATCCATCCATGTTCTTCCTCTTATCCGCGTCGCAGCAGGGACTCCCAGACTTCCCTCACCCCAGACACTTCCTCCAGCATAAGAAAAATGAAGACACTGATTCGTATTGTTAATATCACGACATTTACACTTCAACACCCCGAAATTAACGACACCTGTGTGAAATACTTTTACATTTTACTCTTAAAGTACGTTTTTAAACAGGTACTTAAATACTTTTGCTTAAGTAGATTTTTTCATGTGAAACTTTTACTTGAGTAACTTTTTACTTCTATATCTGTACTTCTACTTACGTAACTAAACTGAATACTTCATCCTGCACTGCTCGATGGACACAGGCTGAAAATTCCACCGACTTGACTTAAATTCTTACTCCCTCTGACCAAAACTCAAACAGTTACACGACCATTTTAACCCGCACCACCTTCTCTCCATCTCGGTGTTGCAGCGTTCACATTTTGAAGAAGCGGATTTCATTATAACGACGACAGGGACCTATAGAGATTAGCGTTAGCCCTCGCACGTCATTAAGAACCAATCAATAAACTCGATCGATACAAAATCAATGATCTGTGTCAGAGGCTCAGGTTAATACGACGGCTGAACGCTCTGTTTGCTCGTAGGATGGTATTGTGTTTTAACAGGAAAATCCCCCCCAAATGAAAGCACTTTTAAGGATTTACACGGGGATCGAAAACACTCGGGAGAATAGAGTTTTTTAAAGTAATGCCACACAGCTCTCGAGGTGCGTGCTGCTGGAGTAAAGACACCGTGAGCTGGTGTGTGTGAATTACGTTTTGCCTCAGGTTTGACTCCAGCTGTTTCAGAACAACAGCCTCGGGTCAGTGTGGAAATGAGACCTATGCAATATCTGCACTCAACACAGAGAGTTTTATGATGACGGAAGCATATGTCTTTTAAACAAGACAGGAACGAGTTGTATTTTATGTCTGTGAATGTATGGACTGTCAACACCTAATGATTATATAACTTAGTCTATTCTGGAGACAGGGTCATTTCAAAATAAGCATCATAAGATCAACATTAAAGGAGAAAAGTGCAGAATAAAAACCTTTCAGTCATATGCACAGATAAACTGAACTGTTTGAGCCTGGATTTAAACATCGTCAAAGTAGAGGCCTGTCTCACATCTTCAGGGAGAATGTTCATGATTTTAGCTGCATAAAACTGAAACGCTGATTCTCCATGTTTAGTCCTGGTTTAGTCCTGGTTTAGTCCTGGTTTAGTCCTGGTTTGGTCCTGCTTTAGTCCTGCTTTAGTCCTGCTTTAGTCCTGGTTTAGTCCTGCTTTAATCCTGCTTTAGTCCTGCTTTAGTCCTGGTTTAGTCCTGGTTTAGTCCTGCTTTACTCCTGCTTTACTCCTGCTTTAGTCCTGGTTTAGTCCTGGTTTAGTCCTGCTTTAGTCCTGGTTTAGACCTGCTTTAGTCCTGCTTTACTCCTGCTTTACTCCTGCTTTAGTCCTGGTTTAGTCCTGGTTTAGTCCTGGTTTAGTCCTGCTTTAGTCCTGGTTTAGACCTGCTTTACTCCTGCTTTAGTCCTGGTTTAGTCCTGGTTTAGTCCTGGTTTAGTCCTGCTTTAGTCCTGGTTTAGACCTGCTTTAGTCCTGCTTTACTCCTGCTTTAGTCCTGCTTTACTCCTGCTTTACTCCTGCTTTAGTCCTGGTTTAGTCCTGGTTTAGTCCTGGTTTAGTCCTGGTTTAGTCCTGGTTCAGTCCTCAGAGTGTGAGATGGTTCATGTGGCTCTAACATGTGGGAGATGTTCTTTGGTGCTGGTTCATGGAGAGACTTGTTCACACTGAGCTGCTTTAAAGTCTCTGAGCCACAGGAGCCAGAGACACAGGACACATGTGTGAAGTACTTCCTGGTTCTAGTCAGGACCCGAGCAGCAGTGTTCTATCTGGATGTACTGTTCTGTCTTAAGGCTCGTTTGGAGAGGCCAGTGAGCAGGACGTTACAGTCGTCTAACCTACTGGAGACAAATGCAGGATAAGTCTCTACAAGTCTGGTTTTTACAGTAAACCTTTGATTTTTGCAATGTTTTTAGATGATAAAAAGCTGCAGATGTTATTGATTTGATGCGGCTGTTCAGGTTCAAGTCTGAGTCCACTATTACCTTAGATTTCCAGCCTGATTTGAAGGTTTTAGAGAGAATAATGTACGGAGTGACTCAGATGGAGTTTTGGGACTGGACAGTTTCACCACCATTTTCACTTATGAAGATGCTGTTCACTTCTCTCTTTACATATGTGTTTTTTGCACAAGGTCCTAAATATTTTCAGCATTTTGGTCTTAAAATGTTCGTATTAACCCGCTCTATGTGATCCTGCTGTTTTTATTTCATCACTGTGTCTGTAAATCAACATATAAACATTAATAACAGACAAATCGGGCGCCTCGAGGGAAGAAGGTGCCTCTATAACCGCTCTAGTCTCGATGAGCTGAACGCTACGGGTGACGTCGCACTCTAAATAAACCTTTTTTTCTTATTATTCATGAATGCATCTTAGCCCAGAAACATATCAGATGGTCCATATCCTTCAAATGTGCAAATCTGAAAGCTGAGAGGCATGAAATGGGTGCAAAATTGTATTAAATATTAGCCATGAAACTCAAAATGAAAATGTATTATAATCTGTTTCTGTTGCGCTTTTACTTTGAAAGGGTTTATGTTGGTGGATTTAGTGTTTAGAGCAAAATTGGATCTATAAAAAGCGAGGAGGAGTTTGTTGCGTTTTGCTGTATTTTTGTCGATGGCTTTGGTCGATCTCGATGATGAGGCGAGCGCGTTTTAATGGACAGGTCTGCAGCCAATCACGAGGCAGCGAGAGCGTGTGGTGATGAAGAGGAGTCGCCGCTCTCTTGTTTAGGAGAAAGCCACAGCGCTCGGCTCCAGTCAAATGAAGCTCATCGAGGCTCGAGCTATTGCGAGGGCGAATTTGCATTGTTTGGAATTCCGTATCATAGCAACCAAAGAGCCAATCCAGAGCGAGGATGTTGATGTTAACGCCCCTTCCTACACTAGTTTAGAGCGGATCGGGTCGCTAGACGGAGCAACCTTTGAAAAGAATGCACTTGATTTGTCTGTTTTTAATGTCGATGTCTTGAATCATGGACACATTATAAAAAAAAAAAAAAAAACAGAATCATGTAGAAGTCAAAATGTCGTCAGTTACAGAAAGAGGGCCAACAATTTTCCAGTGTAAAGTAAATTTGAGCTGGAAGTGCACCAATGATCACTTCCTATTTGTGACGCGGCTATGCCCATTTATATAGACAGTCTATAGCATTCTCACATTTCCCTTGAACCTGCACAGTCTGACACAGTTTTGACCTCCGTGTGAGCGGTGGCGTCTCCCCCGCTCTCCTCCCTCTCTCTGATCCAGCTGCAGCTCCTCACCTTCTCTCCTCTGGTGTTTCTTATCGTTATAATCCAACATACGGAAACTGAACAACTGTTTTCTCGCCATTTATGAGCGACACTTAAGGCCTCATTTAGCACGTTTCTGCCGATAGCGGTAGCACGCACATGCTTTTAGGCTTTATATATTGTACAAATTCATTCCAGGCTTTAAATGTGTGATCCTGACACTCTGCTCTCTCTACGCCTGAAGTCCACTGATATAAGCTTGCTTTTCACATACTTTAATCGCAGTACTTCTCCTGCTCTCGTAAGCCGCAGAGCCTTACCCCTCACCTTGACTCGCACTCACGGCTAATTCAAATGGATTTAAAGGGATAGAAAGTGCGCTGAAGACTATGTTAATTAGCGGCGTTTCTCTATGAGGCCAATTAAGTTACAAGGTCTGTGTATGTAAATGCTTAAAGGCAAGTCTTAAAGGGATAACGGCTACGTTTAAAGGCCACAGTATCAAGAGAAGTTTATCTTTTGCTATGTTAGTGGGAGTTATGGATCGGTGGATTAATACATTTTGCTGTCAGTACATAATAACAAAGTAGGGTGTGATTTTTTTGGTTTAAAGGTCACAAATTGGGCAGTTTGACTTTTTTGGAGCTTCCGTCCAAGTTATATTGTTGTCCCCTCATCAAAAACATATCTGGAGCTGTATTTCCTTCTTTCAAACTTGTTTCATTAGTCCAAAGTCATCTTATCTCAGCACTTTGCCCAGATTGTTACGTCACAGGTAAAAATCTGGACGTCTCCTGCACATTTTCAAAGCCCAAAAGCCATCTCTGGACTTGTCATGTGGTCAAATTTAGTTGACATTCACGTTTCCTAAGGGCTTCATTTGTTTATTTTTTCATTGTTCATTCTTATTTCTGACAGCAGAGGGAGCTCCAGTGCCCTAATACCTCATTGGAAACAGAGGTGTGATTTATAATGTGTTTTCCCATTGTAGACATCATTATAAGTTAGAAAATGTAATGTAACGTAATGTATAAATGCACATTTTAATATAGTATTCCAGTGTGTAGTGTACCCAGCATTGTAACTGTCACCCAGCTTATGTTAATCATCAAAAGTCATTGTTATTACTGAGAAACAAAAGCACTATTCTCTTGCTAGTTTATTCTTTCTGATGTGCACATATGGTTCAAATGTGGATGTCAGTCCAGGCTGTTTAAGTCAGTCTTTTGCAGCTCCACTGGTCCGGGACATGTTAGTGCGTGGGAGAGGTCACATTTTATTATGGCTATAAATATCTGTGGTTGTCAGTCATGTTAACAGCTCTGTTTGGTCGCTATAACACTTTAAAGAAATATCTAATGTACACCGTTTGCTGTTCCTGTGATTATGCAGCTATCAAATATTATAAACAGTTATAAACTCAGTGAATACAGTTGTCCCTCACTATATCGCGGTTCACCTTTCATGGTCTCGCTGTTTTTGCTTGCTTTTGTACAGAGTATGATCGTGCATTGTGTTCTGCGTCCTGATTGGCTGAGGGACTGTAGACCATTGTGTTCTGCGTCCTGATTGGCTGAGGGACTGTAGACCATTGTGTTCTGCGTCCTGATTGGCTGAGGGACAGTAGACCATTGTCCATCAGTCTCCTCCGTGTCTCCTGTACAGTACAGAATGTGTCAGACAAATTTACATAAATGTTGGATCGCAGTGTGACTCTTAAGTGCTGTATGTTTGCAAGTTTTCTCCCCGACAAAACCCACAATGTCGATGAAACGTTCTGCACCGACAAATTTCAGAAACGCTTTGGACTTAAAAGTGTTTCTGTGCACGGAGAGGCGCCTCTGTGGATACAGCTGGAGCAGAGACACGAGAACAACACATTTAAAGATCATCGAGGAAGAGGGAGATAATATACGAAGGTTTGAACTTTGAGAGTCTTTAAACAAGAGAAAAACGTGAGAAAATGTTAATGTCTGTGTGAGAAAAGTGTATAAAGTGTGTGGTGAGGGGTTTTACGGCCAAGAAACATAGAGAATAATTGGAAAAAAAAAAGCGACTACTTCGATTTCGTCTATTGCGGGTCATTTTTAGATATGCCATAAACGAGGGACCACTGTACATTCAGTAGCTAGTTTAAGTGGCGTTATCCTACTTTGCAGAGCGAGTTGGCAAAAGTGAAACTATATCATTATGGTAAAAGGTCACATTTTTATACGTATAGTGCTTTTTCACCTTCAAGGCACTCAAAGCACTTTACGTCAGGGAACCACTCGATTTTACACACATTCATACACCAGTGTACACAGACACTGATGGGCGAGACAGGTGGCCCGCTCAACCAGTGATTTTTATGTCGAAAGTGGGATTTGAACCAACTACGCTGACACTCTACCAACTGAGCCTCTGTTGCTCCATATAAAACTAGCTCCTTGTACTGAAAAAAAAAGACAAAATTGATCTGAGCGTCGAGCCACTGTCACCTGTATATCCTGTACATATTTTTATTGCAGTAACAGCGTAACGAGTTGTATGTATTATTAAAATGCAGGCTGTGGAGTTGCAATCTCCCGTTTTGATAAAATTTAGTATTCCCAGTTACTAGTGTAGACCTTTGCATAAAAAGCAAATTCTTGTTATCTCAAAGAGCAATCGAAAACCTCATACAATTTAACCAAGCCACTTTTCATCTCAACCCCATTTGTTCTGAATGCGTTTACTCTGCATAAATCCTCTCTTCATTTATCACTAAACTGTTTGAAGAAGGCGCAACCAAAACTCCACATTAAAAGAAACCAACCCAGAGATAGGATTTCTATCAGTGTTTGAACCCGAGGACAGTCAGACCAATTTAAATACGATTTTGTTTGTTACTGAATGACATCGACAACCTGTAAAATTAGATCACAGGCGGAGTGAGGAAACGACGCTTTGAAAACAGAAAATTACCATGGCAACAAAACAAAGAAAGCGCTGTCTCTAGATGATTAAATTTTGTATTGCATTAATCATTTAACATGATCACTGCTGTGTTGTGAATGCAGAAGTTGTCTGTATTAATTTCGGTAGCGTAGAGTCCGGTTGGGCGATATGGGATGTTTTCTCCATATACTGTAGATCTCGATTTTTGATTCAATCTTCTTTCATCTTATTGAAAACCTAGACCGGTGGACTTCAGGCATAAACGAGAGAGCAGTGAGTCCTACTGCCTCACGATTGGCTGTAGTCCTGCCCATTTAAATATACTCGCCTCATAACCAAGATCGACCAAAGTTTACATCGCGGTCTATCTATCGATCTTTCCATTTTTGCCCCAGTCCAAGTCTCGAGGTGTTTGCAAATACGACACTAGTCAGTAAAGCTTTCGACAGCAGAACTGTTGATTATATTGTGCTGTGCTTCACGACCACAGTGTGACTTTGCCTTGACTTTACAAAATTGGTTTGGTTGGATGGTGTTGTGGTAAGTATTTATTAAAGTTTTGCATCAGTCAAAGGGCAGTTTGTGAGGGAACATTGAAGAAACTTTTAAAAAAAAAGTTGGAAAATGTAATCCAAATTTTACATTTTAAAAGTTTTGTGACAGTCTAAACTCTCCCATCCATCCAGCGGCTACATAACAGTTATGGAACGACCTCGTCTTCTGCCCATGTCCAACCGGGATGGAAATTAGAGCTGAAAGATTAATCGCAACTAGCAAATCTCAAAGTCTGTCATTTTTTAAGTAACATAATTTCCTCTATGTCCCACCGAGAGGAGGCCCCGGGGACGAACCAAGACATACTGCAGGGACTCTGTCTCTCGGCTGGCCCAGGCTGGAGGAGCTGGAGGAAGTGTCTGGGATGGGGGAAGTCTGGGTGTCCCTGCTTACACTGATGCCCCCATGACCCAGCTCGGGATAAACAGGAGAAAATGTGTAGATAATTCCCTCCACAAACAGCAAAATACCCTGTCTTTTAAAAAAAAAAAAGCCCTAAAAATACATGTCAAATTATAAACTTGCCAAAATGATCAAACTAGGGAAAAAATTGTAGGAAAAAAAAACCCACAAACCGGTGTGGTAAACTGCGACCGAAGCCCCCTCCCTCATTATAAAGTATAGGCTCAGCACTGCCCCACCTGGAGATGCTTATTGGGCCGTATTAGTGAGCTGAGACCCCAGCAGGTGCCTGAATAAACCCTCTAATAGACCAATTATTCTCAAACAAAAGGTGACCCCAAGCGTGACCACCGGCCGCAAATCAATAACACGCTCCCAATTACCATCCGAGCACCAGCGCTTGGGGGCCAAGGCTGGGCAGGGGCCGACTTTTTTAAATTTTAGATTAAGATTTCAAAAGCCAAAAATCATTTCATCCAATATTGAAAAAGATGAAGTGGCTAAATTTGAATAGTAGTACTTTTGGTTTAAAATGCATGTGAGGGTAGACCTTGAAGTAGCCCAGTGGGTAGAGAAAGTGAAAGCGGGAGATGGATGTCCTTCGTTTTCAAAGCCTGCGTATTCAAATCTTCATGTAAATGTTGTCATTGAATTCAGTTCTCAGCAAGGATCTTCAGTGGAGCCTTTATTATGTTTAATTAACCCATTTCTTTGGCCCATGGAAAAGCTTTTCTGAACCTGTGTAAGACATTGTTCATGTTAAATGGTTCTGTGTTTAGGCCAGTAGTGTTTTTGGCAACAGTCGGGTAAGTTGGACTGCTCTGTTGGAATATATTTCATTATTAACGGAGCTCTGTGTAACTTTTTCGTGACAGGCCGACCACCTACTTACCTCCATGGAGATATAGTTGCTTTGACTGGAATGGAGTTAAATCCAGTTGGTGACTTTTTTTGGCAGTGTATGTGGTGTCCGTGCTGCTGATCTGTCTCTGTTTTGCGAGCTTTGAAACCACAGACCTCTCCTGCCTTTGGTGCACTCATGTCGAGCTGGCATCTGATTGACTCCTGGACCCTCTGATTGGTGCGATGTCCCAGAGCCTGGCCACTCCTGGGTTTCGACCTGTGACAGCCACTCCTTAAAAAGACCTGCCCCCTGCCACCCACTTGTGACTGTTGGATTCTGACCGTGACCCACATGTCGCCTGTGACTTATAACTGTGAAACTGTTGAACTTTAAGGCCCGTGAAATCAAGAAACCTGTAGTTCTTAGAGTTAGTTTTGAGACTGTTTTGATCTTTTATGTTTTACCTGACACCAGTTTTTCTTTTGTTATTTTAGTTTGCTGTGTAATTCTTCTTTACTTCTTTTCTACCCTAGGAATGGTTCGTAACATTTGCATTAGTAAATTAGAGGTGTTTGTATAGTTTAACCCAGGGGTGACCAAACTATGGCCCGGGGTCCAAATGCGGCCCTCAGATCAATTTTTATTGGCCCTCAGGCCTTCAGCTGAACTGGCCCAATTGATCATTAAATTAATAATTTTTACGGCAAATTTGAGTAATCCTACCATTATAACCTAAATAACATCACATTGTCATACAGACCTAATACTATATTTCAAGCCTTATTTAAAGTATGAAATCAAAACTATGTTAAATCTGAATTGTTGGCTGTATTCACCACTGGTATTGGTAATGTGTGTGTGAATTTGTGTATGTGAATGAGTGTGTGTGTGTTCGTGTGTGTGAATGTGTGTCATCCAACTCCAAAATAGTCAAATGTATTTCTTCAAAGTCTAAACTCTTAAGCTTCAAACCTCTTTTACTGATTTGTCTGGTACTGTAGCCTCTCAATTAAAAATGACCGGACACACTTTTGTATCATGACTGTGCTTTACTTATGAAGGATGGAAGAGTTATTTAAAAAACGTGGAAAATATACTTCCGTGTCCAACCCGAGACAGCAGCTTATGTGTAAAATAAATGCAAGTGGAGTCCCAAAGTGCCTGGAGTATCCCCCCCGTCGGCTGCTCAGTCTGGGCCCATTACACTGTATGTGGCTGTGAGAACGGCTGCTGGACGTAATGCACTTTGCAGAGCAGTATTGATTCTAAGGTCGGCCTGGTTGAACAAACTATTAGATTTCAGAGCAGCTCTTTCATTTCAGATTGTGTCTAAACTTAATCTGAGCCGAATCCAGGCACAGCTGTGGTTAGTCCCACGACACGTCTAAGGCCTGCGAATGTGTTCACCTCATATACAATGGTTACGATCCCAATATGGCCTTATTTTCCCCGTTGTAAATCTGTGCATTTAACCCAGAGTTCATGTCCTCTCATTTAGTTCTTGTTTTTGATACGAAGACTTGAGCCATGCTGTTCTGTAGTACTCCAAAACAGTTCTCATAAATACTATCGCCTTTATTGTTCGTGGTTAAGATGCACTTTAGGACCGACGGGAGCTCAGATGGTAGTGTTTGTCCACTAGTTGGAGGTTCAAATCCCGCTTTCGACATAGACATAATCGGTTGAACGGTCAGATCAACAGACAACCAAATTAATCAACAGAAAACAAGCAAATGGAGAACTGTCCCAGAACACCTCCTGTCCTTAGACCATTCTTGACGAGGAAAAACTCAAACAAACCCAGTGGGAAAAAGAGAAAACTCAAGGAGAACCACAGTGAAGGAGAGATCCACTCCCACGAACGGACAGACTGCAGATGTGTCCAGGACTAATGCGCTATCTATTTGCAGATAGAGTTCAAGTCTGTAGGGCCAGAGCCCCTCAACTAAGGGACAGAGAGGGACCATCCCAGCCAGACACCGGGATATCCAGGAAGGGTCCGGGTCCACAGAACAGGATCAGTGCACAGGAGCGGCATCTAGACACTGGTGCACGGATGTGAGTGGTTCCTTGATGTAAATCGCTTTAAAGTGAATCAAAGATGGAAAAGCGCTGTATAAAAATGTGACCATTCACCATTTTACCATTTACTGTCCCCGTAGGGAAATTTGTCCTTTGCATTTGACCCATTCTTCAAAGCCACTGGGGCAGTCTCTCAGGAGCAGTGGCGCCTGTGGACCCATCTCCAGATCTTAGCTGAAGAATTTGACCTGGGGTGCACTTTGGGGTGGTGCCATACCAACATCTGCCAAATTATAATAAGTTCTTATCATTATTATAATATTATGACAAATATGATGATGATAACTGTATTTCACGGCAAAGTACGATGTAATTAATAGGGAAAACTGTCTCGATATCGTCACATTCTAGTCTACAAAACACCAATATATAAACGTCTTAAAGAAATGAATGTAATGAAATGATCATATTGTTTTGTAACAGGGGAGCTTCAGGATCAACCGTCTGATCCTCATTAAGTGCGTTCTAATAAACCTCCTCATGGGTTTGAGGGGCTGTTATTTTGACTGCGGCTCTCATTAGCTTTATAGCACAGCCCACTCAATAAAACACAGCAGGGGGAACATTTCAACCATGGAAGAGCAGTACCATTACTGTTGGGTGTGATCGTCGGGTGCAAGTTCAGAACAATTAGCAAAAATCCAATGTTTTTGTGAGCGTTTAATAAAAGTACCATCAAAATAATCGTTCAAGCCTGTTACTGCAGTCAGCTGTCACATTAATACACATTATACTCATGTTACTTTACTAATTGGGGAGCGGTTTCTGCAGTAATTTCATCAGTTTAACATTCAAAGTAATAAAAGAGAGCATTGCTTGGAATAAAACATCATCAGTAGTGAGACTTAAAGGCGCTGTGCCAGATTTTTACTGGTTCATTTTATACTTTTTGCACTACTCCTACTGCTTTCCAGGCCTCCTATATTATTTGGTGATGTTATAAGCACTTTTCACAACTTTCAGAGGCCAGAGCGGAGTTTTGCAATCACAGTAATGAAAACAACAACTAGCATGCTAACATGCACCGGCCTTTCTTCCTCGTTCTATTACTTTGATGGTCAGTGGTCACGTTTTTATACAGTAGCGCTTTTCCACCTTCAAGTCTCTGAAAAGTTGCGTTTTAAGTCAAGGAACAGCTCACACATTCATACGACGGAATGCACAGACTCGGGGGGCGAGGTGGGTTAAGTGTCTCGCCCAAGGACGCAACAACAGTGTTCATCTGTGGGAGCTGGAATCGCACCGCCAACCTGTGGGATAGTGGATCTGTCAGTGATGTTTATGTCGAGAGCAGGATTCGAACCACTAACCTTCAGCTCAGTGGACCAACGCTGAGCTACTATCGCTGAAAAAGTCCCTTCAGATATTCCCCTGTAGTAAAATGCATTTTAACAACCAATCTTTACAGTTACTAAAAACGCAATTATAAAAAAAAGTTGTCAGGGATTCAGAATAATCTTAGTTTTAATGTATGTATCATAGTGTCGGCTGAAAACACTTCCTCCTCCACATACAGTATACTTTATAAAATACAGACGTACCTTCTCCGCCTCTCCCAGTCCTCGCAGAACCAGGCAATTTAACGTCTTATTTTGGAGAGGTTTGTAGTGTCCTTTAGCTCAGAGTGGCCCACATTTAGACCAGGGCCCAGCTGCTGTAGATGAGCTTGCAGCACTTTATTAAGACGTAGCCGTATATTTGCTCTTGTCTCTCCTGAAGTTTGTTAGTTGTTGCTCCCTTTGGATGGTTAATCAGCCATCGTTCATGTTCTTCCCAAATCTACTTCCACTTTTCTATTTCTTATGTATAATTACGATGATTGAATATTAAAGACGCATTCTGTCATTTTTTTAATCGGGATCTGCCATCTACCTGTCTCCATGGAAACCTTGCATTGCCCGGAACGTTGCAGAGTATGGCATTTAGCGTTTATTTCAATACGGGTGTTTTTATTGCTAAAAAATACATTAAAACACGTACATTCTTGCTGTGTGCGGGGTCGCCTCTCCACGGATATGACCTGTAACTTGACCTGGTGGCACTTCTTCTTGTCCCCTATAAAGATAGACCTTTTTAATGCCATGCTGTGAGACATTCTAGGCGAAGCAAGAACGCTCAAAAATATACCATACCATCAGCTTTCATTGCGTCAGGTTTGTGAAGTCGTAGTGTATTGTTTTGTGTCATATTTATGGCCGTGCGGGAGCAGGGGTGACGCAGACTTGTGGGCGGACCCTTGTACAGCGTCGTACTGCTAACTGTAAGGAGGATTTAAATCGTGCCCAGGAGAGATTGCTAGATTACTCAAACATGCATGGATGATATTTCAAACCGAGCACTGTCACGATTACACATTTTGAAGTTCAATATATAACTGAAGTAAATCTAGACAATAAATGATAATATTGAGACCAATTTATGCAACTGATACAAAACCGTGAAGCAGAATCATCCCAAAAAACGACTCTAAATGTGTGATATTATGTAAAAAAAAACGATATAACTGCACAATTTTCTTTAGCAGTTGGAAGGTAGCATCTAGAATGAGTCATAGAAGGAGTGAATTTGGAGCCGAGTTGTAGGAATTCCGACCTCAAGTATCATAGCAACCAAAGAGCCAATCCAGAGCGAGATCCTTGAAGGTAACGCCCCTTTTCGCCCACACCGTTGGTTTAGCAGGGGGGCAAGCGCTAAGCAACACTGTCAATCAAACCTGTTGCTAAGGCTAACAGGCGCGACCTCAGGAAAAGAAGGCGGCTGATTTATCTTTTTAATGTTCATGTCTTGAGTTACGGCATCAATAGCGAAATAAAAACACCAGGATCATGTAGAGAGGGTTAATAGGAACATTTTAAGACCAAAATGACGAGTCTGGCAGCAGCGGTTACAGAGAGAGGGACGGAAGTGTTTTAGTAGAAAGTGAATTGGAGCCAGAGTTGATGGAGTTCTTTTAAATATACTATACAGTCTATGCAGAGGGAACGATGTTATAACATGGTAAAACGCTCCAAAAGTCCATTATACATATAACCCCCTCTTTAAGCTCACTCTTTAATTATAAACTATGTCACTCTAAAAACCCACAATGAAATTACCACATTAGACTTTACATGTAACAAACACCTCAGACTTGATTGAATTAAGACCTCACTGATTCTCTGGAGTCGGCTTTAATTACATGACAAATTGATGAAGCTACATTGACGCAGTCGTTGACTCCGGCGTAGGAGGAGGAGGCTTTCCGCATGAGCAGAAACTAGTTAACCATTTTTTTACAGCGACTATTGGCGTCGGAACACTCATGAGCAGCAGCCCCATCCCCACCGCCGCCAACGCAATCGAACACCCCGAGCAAATATGTCACCGCTGCACAGAGAGGCGTCTGCAGGCCTACTTCACCTGATTCAGCCCAGCGTGAACCTGCGCACACTCGCTCTAATAATACACAGGTAATATACGAGGGCTGTATGCTAAAATGGACTCCCTTCGAGACTCGTTCAGAAAGTAATTACCTTAACCCTATGTTCCTCGGTGAGCGCAATTGGTTGAAAACAGGAGTGAGCGATCCTTATATGACCTGTTTGATTTTGAATTTTACAAGCTGCACTAAATCCGAGTAAAAACTGAAACCGTAGCGTTGTGTTTTTGGACTTGTTTATTCAAGCTGAGCAATTTACTTCCTGTAACCTTTTAAGGACTGAGCACATTATAGACCATTACAGCTCGCCTAGATGTTTTTTGTTTGTTTGTTTTAGCCATAAAAATCATGTTAAAGGAAGTATCAGCATGTACTTTTGCCTTTTTCTTGCACAACTTCCTCTATTTTACACCTCTATCCATCCTTATTTTTCCTTTGATACATCAAATAACTGACCCGGCGGCACTTGCGCTGTGATTGGTCGTCTTCGAGGGACGACGTAAGCACATTACCGTAATGACAGACACTTTTTCTTCAGTTGCTCCTATAATTCTTAAGTTATACTCACCAAATTTTAGCAGTAGATAAACTGAACCTTCTGAGATTTTTGACAGTATATGCAGTTATAATTGTTCACTTACAATTGAGCTTATCACTTAAAGCACATATGTCAAACTCAGGCCCGGGGACCAAATCTGGCCCATGGTTTAATTATATTTGGCCCGTGAGCTTAGAGCTGGCTGCCGGTATCAATGTTTCAAAAAATATTGAGTTTAGCCCGTGAATTTGTCTCAGTTTTTAATTTTGGCCCACTGTGCATTTGAGTTTGACACCCCTGAACTGGGGGAAGTAAAAGTGCATCTCTGATATTAAAATGTCGACGGTAACACCGCTGGGTTTCTGAATTTGACCCATGTGACTCAAAGTACCACTGCACAATGAGGGTTCATTCCTCAGCGAACATTTTAAGACCAAAATGACGTGTCTGACAGCAGCAGTTACAGAGAGAGGAGTGACAGTTTTTCAGTGTAAAGAGACATTTTTATGCAGCACTTTTCCACCTTCAAGACATTCAAAGCACTTTACATCAAGGAATCACTCATACACCGGTGTACGCAGACAGGAGGCGGGTTCAGTGTGTTGCCCAAGGACACAACGGCAACATTCATCTGGAATCGCACCGCCAACCTGACCATTTACGTTGAGAGCGGGATCAGAACTGCCAAACTTCAGGTCAATGGACAAACACTACCAGCTGTGCTACTGAAAGACAAGAAAAACACTTATCAGCATTAGAGAGAGCAAAAGGTGATTATTTTTTGCACGACTTGGTCCAGCCTTGTACCTTTTCTTCCTTACTTCTGGACAGTGGCGTCTCCATCCTCCGCGCTCTTTTCTCTTATTGATGGAGGCTCCTCGTACTGTACCGGGTGTGTGCGCTTCAGCCCTGTGTCTAATGGACATATTCTCTGCTCCTCTCACTCACTCAGAGTCATGTCATGCATTTTTCCATCCTGCTTTACCTGACAGCTCTGCAAAGTGCCCGGCGATGTCAGAAAATTGCACTTTCTATACAGCGCACAGGTGAGGAGAGCGATGGGAGATAGTCCAGCCAATGCATGTATTTTGTTATTGGGAAAAAAAAGTATTACTCAAGTCTAAGGCAGTTTGTGTTGTGGATTCTGTGCGGCGCAAGATATAAAATTTGCAGGTCCTCGGTGATTGAAACTGCAGAAAATGAACACGCAGAATGAAATATACATGTGAGACAAAAGTGTAGTGGTAGTGGTGGATGTGGGGCATCTGTCAGAAACAGCAGAGGTGTAAAAAGTCTTAAAAGAAATGAGACTGAACCAAGTATAAGTCAATCAAATATAGTGGACAAAATGTACTTATGTTACAGTATATGTCAGTATTACATATTAGTGTTATTATAGAGTTTTCTTCCGTTTCAGAAACACTTTGGACAACACATTTAAAGATCATCGAGGAAGAGGGAGATAATATACGAAGGTTTGAACTTTGAGAGAGTTTAAACAAGAGAGAAATGTGAGAAAATGTTAATGCCTGTGTGAGAAAAGTGTATAAAGTGTGTGGTGAGGGGTTTTACAGCCAAGAAACATATAGAATAATTGTAAAAATATAGCTACCTACTTTCTGGATTTCGCCTATTGTGGGTTATTTTTAGGACATAACCCCCACGATAAACGAGGGACCACTGTACAACAATAATAACAGTACCACAATAATCGTAAAGACACTCGTTTTTTATACAGAAGAACAGAATTTTCAACAGGAGGTTTCTCTAAAATACTTTGTAGAACTACACTAGTTCTGATATCGACCACGCTTGTATTAAAGGCCCTGTTCACGATTTTCTTCTCGTGTGTTTGAGTAAAATGTGTCCTGCCCCAGTTCAGACTCATTGCGTGAGGTGTTCTAGAGGTCAACGTTAGTCGGCTGTGTGCATCTAATTATAAAGTGTTGGTGGCTCGGGCCTCCCTGGAGAGGTGTTCTGGGGCATGTCCCACCGGGAGGAGGCCCCGGGAAGACCCAGGACACTCTGGAGGAACTGTCTCTCTCGGTTGGACTGGGAACGTCCTGGAACATTTGGAGTTCAGCTCAGACTGTGGACCTTGTGACCCAAAAATGGACAAATGGATGGATGTCTGGGAACCAAGAAGTACACAGTTAGCATGCTAGTAGATGGTAGCTTTACTGTCACTACAGAACTCTATATTAGGATTACACATGCATCACGGATCATCGGAGGCTCAAATATAAAGTTTTTTGTTGGTTTTCGCTGGTATAACAACCTCCACGTATTAAGACAATCATTTAAATTCCTACATCCAAACAACAAACTTTATTTTACCTAAACCGTACAAGTATTTGATTTACAAAACTGTATAAATATTACCAAAATCTAACTTTTCACACATCACTACATGGGAGTCAGTGTTCCGTTGGTTCTTTTGGAGGCAGCCTGATAAACATGTTGTGGTTGGCACGGCTCAGAGCTGTGTTTTCTGATGGACTCGCTTCAGTTTGAGTGAAGCACTTCTTGATGCCCGCTGCTTTAGAGTTCAAATTCACTGGTTTGACTTTCATGTGGTTTTTAGATTTGGCTGGAGCTGAAATGCCCAAATGTTATCGAAATGTCACACTCCAACACTGGAACGTCCCAGAGCAGCACAGAACGAAACGCCTCGAAATGCTGGACTTGTTTCATTAGGCGACAGTGGCTCAGTTGGTGTTTATCCAATGATCTGAAGGTTGGAGGTTCGAATCCCGCTCTCTATGCGAACATCAGACATACACAAATACAACCCTGACGCTTTGTAAAACTTAAAAAAAATACAGAATACAAGATTTGCAAATCCTTTTCAGCCTATATTGAACTGAATAAACTACAAAGACATGATATTTAACATTCAAACTGATAAACTTTATTGTTTTCATGCAAATATTCACTCATTTTCACTTTGATTTCTGCACCACGTTCCAATAAAGCTGGGACAGGGGCAACAAAAGAATGGGAAAGTTGAGAAATGCTTAAAATCCACCTGTTTGGAACATTTCACAGTGAATTGGAAACAGGTGAGTGTCACGATTCGGTAGAAAAGGAGCATCGCCGAAGGACTCAGTCAGTCACAGGCAAGAATGAGGCGAGGTTCGGCGCTTTTACACGATGTCACAACTTCACTGGAGCCGGGGTTGTACATTAGGATTAACACATTCTTATACATTCACACAAATGCCCATACAAGTAAGTACAAACAAATATATAAGAGGAAAAATAACTGTAGTAAAATTACCAAAAATAGATAAATAGATAATATAGTTCCATCTTTTTAGTAGCTCCTCTCCACAGTCTTCACTAATAATATTTGATGAGCCACGGTCCACATCAGACACTATTAATGCTCTCTACTTTCAATATAAATGTCTGTTATAGTAGTTTTCGTTGTGATAAGTTATTAATAATTCTCTAGTTTATGCAATGTTATATCTGTTTTATTATACTAACCTTTATGATCTTTGTGATTTATTTATTATTACTCTGATTTCTGGTCTGGAGTTTGACTTACTTCCCCATTTGAAATGTCAGAGGTCAATAAGGTCCTGGTTTAGTCCTGGTTTAGTCCTCGTTTAGACCTGGTTTAGTCCATGTTTAGTCCTGGTTTAGTCCTGGTTTAGTCCTGGTTTAGTCCTATTATAGTCCTGGTTTAGTCCTGGTTTAGTCCTATTATAGTCCTGGTTTAGTCCTGATTTAGTCCTATTATAGTCCTGGTTTAGTCCTGGTTTAGTCCTATTATAGTCCTGGTTTAGTCCTGATTTAGTCCTGATTTAGTCCTGGTTTAGTCCTGGTTTAGTCCTGGTTTAGTCCTATTATAGTCCTGGTTTAGTCCTGGTTTAGTCCTATTATAGTCCTGGTTTAGTCCTGATTTAGTCCTGGTTTATTCCTGGTTTAGTCCTATTATAGTCCTGGTTTAGTCCTGATTTAGTCCTGGTTTATTCCTGGTTTAGTCCTGGTTTAGTCCTATTATAGTCCTGGTTTAGTCCTGATTTAGTCCTGATTTAGTCCTGGTTTAGTCCTGGTTTAGTCCTGGTTTAGACCTGGTTTAGTCCATGTTTAGTCCTGGTTTAGTCCTGGTTTAGACCTGGTTTAGTCCTGGTTTAGACCTGGTTTAGTCCTGGTTTAGTCCTGGTTTAGTCCTGCTTTAGTCCATCTTTAGTTCTGATTTAGTCCTGGTTTAGTCCTGGTTTAGTCCTGGTTTAGTCCTCAGAGTGTGAGATGTTTCATGTGGCTCTAACATGTGGGAGATGTTCTTTGGTTCATGGAGAGACTTGTTCACACTAGAGCTGCTTTAAAGTCTCTGAGCCACAGGAGCCAGAGACACAGGACACATGTGTGAAGTACTTCCTGGTTCTAGTCAGACCTGAGCAGCAGTGTTCTATCTGGATGTACTGTTCTGTCTTAAGGCTCGTTTAGAGAGGCCAGTGAGCAGAACGTTACAGTCGTCTAACCTACTGGAGACAAATGCAGGATAAGTCTCTACAAGTCTGTTTTTTACAATATACCTTTGATTTTTGCAATGTTTTTTAGATAGTAAAAAGCTGCAGATATTGTCGAAGTCTGAGTCCATTATTACCCTGAGATTTCCAGCCTGATTTGAAGGTTTTTGAGAGAGAGACTGGATGTGACTGCTGACACTTTCTCTTTGTTTCTGTGAACCAAAGATGATGAATTCAGTCTTGTCTGAGGCTTAACCCTCCTCAGTGTCTGTGTACACTGGTGTATGAATGTGTGTGTGTGTGTGTGTTTGTGTTTCCTTAATGTAAAGCTCTTCGAAAAGTGGAAAAACGCTAAATAAAAACGTGACCACTTAGTATGCTGGCTTGTGCTATTGTCCTGAGTGCTCTATCAGACTGGAAACTGTGTGAAAAGACATAACTAATTCAATGAGCAGTTTTTATTTTTGCTCCAGATGCCCTTCCTGACGCAAAAAGTCTGGGTTTGTCTGGGTTTATTTTAACTACTTTCTGCTGAAATGTAAGATCATTGTTTTGTTAATATTCTGACAAATGTCGGTATTGTTTCAGAAAAGTATTAAAAGGTCTGAATGTTCAATCAATTTAATCAAAGCCGACTGTGTGTGTTTTCAAATTATGCATTCTAACCTTGGGCGAAATCACAAAAGTTGGCTCAAATTAAAATTGCTCTTTTAACCCAGCAGGCATACAAAATACAAGACTGACGTTACATTCTAATTGGACTCATTGAAGAAGAGGCATATTAAACAGCTCCTTGTGCGCAAACAAGACTAAGATAAGATTAAAAAGGACATAAGTATACCATCAGATTATGTGCATTTTGTCGCTGTGAGATAAACGATAGAAAGAGCCCTGGAACAACTTTACAACTTGAAAAGTACAATTTTTAAAGTGCAGTTTGCAGTGGTCCAAAGTTATTCCTCACTTACCTTATGCATTCAGACCATCCATCCATTTTCTTACACTTATCCGGGGCCGGGGCAGCAGTCTAAGCAGAGACTCCCAGACTTCCCACTCCCCAGACATGTCCCCCAGCTCCTCCGGTGGGACCCCAAGGCGTTCCCATGCCACCCGAGAGACATAATCCCTCCAGCGTGTCCTGGGTCATATTGCATTCAGACCATCCTAATTATTCACCATAATGACTTTATAAGAGCTTTTCACAACACTCAGAGACCAGAGCAGAGTTTTGCCGTCACGGTGGGGCTAACAACAACTAGCATGCTAACACTTTTTTGCTTATCGGTAGGGATGGGTGAATGGAGCCTCGTGAAGCATTGACTCCTCAGTCGCAATATTGTCTCAAATGGTTCGACGTGTCTGAGGCCTCGAAGAAACACTGACCTCTGGTGGACATATTTAAGCATTGCAAACCAGCGCACAACCCATGGTTTGGGAACCCAAAACTCTATTTTTTTAGAAGTCATAAATAGTATATATTCTATTGTGAACATTAAAAAAATACAACAATTTATATATCACATGTTTTTATTAAGAAATATAAGTTTTGTGTGATCCCAAACCATGGATCGCATTTTTCCATGTGTAGATGCCATTGAAAATGAAACAAGTGCCAAAAGTCGCCAAAAGTCACCAAAATCAGAACTAACGTCACACAATACTCCGCACTACCCAACATTTTTCAGAAATATCGGTGCATCTTTTATACTGTAGCAGTTTAGCACTTGTCAAACCACAGAAGTGCGCTTAACACTCTGAAGCTCTGAACCAATCACAGAGAGGAACATTCGCTCAGCCAATGAAACGCTTCGATTCACTGAAGCGACTGACACACAGAGCGAAGCAGGAGGGGGAGGGACCGAACCCTCGACACTTTGGTCACGAGCTCTGAGACAGAGCTTCGGAGCAATTTGTTTCAGAAAGAACGAGACGTGCTCCGGAGCTCCGCCTCATTTGCTCATCACTATTTATCAGACAATAAAACGGTATATAATTAGTTTCAGACAACACACAGCAGACATATTTTGACCTCACGAGCTGCTTATACAATAGATCTGTACTGGGGCACGACCTTAGACTGTGCAAAGAAGTGGACTGAGCGAGTGTGACGTCACCCACAGCGTTCAGCTCCAGTCAAATGACGCTCGTCGAGGCTGGAGCGGTTATAGCAGCGAATTTGGAGCCGAGTTCTATATTTGGACACCGACCGCGAGTATCATAGCAACCAAAGAGCCAATCAGGAGCGAGGATGTTGAAGGTAATGCCCCTTGTCAGTCAAGCCTGTTGCTAACGCTACCGGGAGCAGCCTCGGGAAAAAAGGCGCCTGATTTGTTTGATATTGATCGGTATATATTGAGTTACAGACAGAATAGCGAAATAAAAACTCGAGGATCATGTAGAGAGGGTTAATACGAACATTTAAGACCAAAAAGGGGACACCATTTTTTTTTTATAGAAAGTGAATTGGAGCCAGAGTCAATGGATGATTTCCTAATTCGAGCGCGGGGGCTAGCAGGTTAGCTAGGTTAGCTATGTCCGTTTATATACACAGTCTATGCTCAAATACAATCAGGTTGTTTGAATTCAGTGTGATCAGGCAAGTTTTTGTTTTCCTTTAACTTCAAGAAAACATCTGAACTTTGCCGTGACCTTTGTGTCTTCTGGGTTTTGTTTGTTTATGACTGAGAGCGAGGCTTTTTATTTTAGTTTGAGGAGGATCAGAGAGCGCCGTATTGATCAAAGGTGAGAGAATTTCAAACTTTCGTGAATCTCAAGGTGCGCGGAAAAACACTGAGCTGATTTTGTTCTGTCTCGTGTCAGTTTGAGTCAGATCGCAGGTGATAAACTTCAAAACACAACCTTTGTAGAAGTGGTTTGAAATTAGTCAAAACACTTTTTACCGTTTCTTATATTGTGTAAAATGCGTGTACAGTACTTTGGCTATCCAAGCGTTTCAGAATGATGAGAATATAAGACTGTTGCCATAGCGATAAACAATTTAAAACTATAGATTATGTTTTTTGAATGGGTCCTCAAAATGTTGCCATACTTTGCCCCTAAATACTGAAGTACTGAAGTTGTATTGAGGTGGCACTTCTGGTTCAGCAGGTGCATCTGTCCATCAGTCCATCCATGTTCTCCTGCTTATCCGGCCTTGGGTCGCAGGGGCAGCAGTCTAAGCAGGCACTATTGGACTTCTTTCACCCCAGACACTTCCTCCAGCTCCTCCAGGGGGGACCCAAAGGCATTCCCAGGCCAAGCGAGAGTACATAGTAAAATCTGATATAAAGTAGGTTGATTTGTGTAAAATGGTCAATGTTTCATATGCACCAACAAGAGAACACGGAACCAACTCTCCAGAAAATTAAATTCAAATTACTTTGTTTTCTCTATAGAAGTTATTTACAGTCAAGCTCAGGAACCCCATGCATAATAATACCATCTATCCATTTTCTTCTACTTATTCGGGCCGGGTCTCAGGGGCAGCAGTCTGAGCAGGGACTTCCAGACTTCCCTCACCCCAGACACATCCTCCAGCTCCTCCAGTGGGACCCCAAGGCGTTCCCAGGCCAGAGAGACATAGTTCCTGGGTCTTCCCCCAGGCCTCCTCCTGGTGGGACATGAACACAGGTGGTTTGAGCAGATGCCCGAGCCTCCTCAGCTGGTTCCTCTCAACATGGAGGAGCAGCGGCTCTACTCTGAGCTCCTCCCGTGTGACTGAGCTCCTCACCCTGTCTCTAAGGGAGCACCCTGTCACCCTGCGGAGGAAACCCATTCCAGCCGCTTGTATCCGCGATCTTGTCCTTCTCATTACTCAGAGCTCATGACCACAGGTGAGGGCAGGAACGTGGATTGAGGTAAATCGAGAGCTTTGACTTTCGGCTCAGCTCCTTCTTCACAAACAAACTGATACTGATGCATCACTGCAGACGCTGCACCGATCCACCTGTCAATCTCACGCTCCATCCTTCCCTCACTCGTGAACAAGACCCAGAGATACTTGAACTGCTCCACTTGAGACAGAGACTCACCTCCCACCCGGAGACGGCAAACCACCTTTTTCTGGTCGAGAACCATGGCCTCAGATTTGGAGCTGATTCTCATCCCTAAATAATATAATCCATCATACTTTTTTTTATTTTATCATTATGTATTTATATTATCTATTTACATATATGTCCATATTTACTTGTTTCTATTATAATTTTTCTCTTTAGCAAGTGCAAACTCATGTTTCAGCTTCCATCCGTCTTCCTCTCTCTTCTTCTCTCCGTCTTTCTCTTGTTTTTATTGAAGTAGTAACAACAGGTGGCTTTCTGTGGAGGGTAAAGGCAAAATTATGTTTGTGCCCCTCACTGTGTTACCACGGCAACACAGCCAAAAGACAAATAAACGGGAAGCTGAAATTTGAAATGTGTGATTTTGAGAGAAAAAAAGACAGAAATGCGATGTTTTATAGGGAAAATTTGCATCTGATTTGTTATATAAATATATTTATGATTTCGTATTGATTTATTCAGACTAAAGCAGCCTGCGGGTTTTGTGCGTTTGAGGTTAATAGGAAAAAAACAACAGCACAAAAAGCACTTGCATGTTTCGTTTGGAGAGCATCCTTCACCACCTCTTCTTCAATAAACCGTTTTTGAAAAGGTTTTTACTCCGAACCCACTGAATAAAATCATTGGTCTTTTGCCAGCTCGGCCGTCTCTAAACATGAAAGTCCCCGTCGGTGTTCTGCCGCCTCGTCTCACACAAAACAACTGCCAAGTGCACACGATCTTTTCAAATCTGACATCTGGGACGAAACGGGCTCATCACCTGCAGGGAGATGTTAGTGCTTTGCCTGAAATATCCCGCAGTATAGCATTAAACATCTCTATCACCTCTCTATCTGTAATAATGTAAGATTTGAGCTATATTGTACTATTGATCTCTTATAGATCAGATCTGTGGTGATGTGAGCCCATACACTGTTTGAATTCATATTTGTCAAGATATTTCTAGCAATAAAACTCTTGGAATTTAATTAATGCAACGTGTGTTTAATGTAATACTGGAGTCAAGCCGTGTAGAGGAGCTGGTGGCAAACTCCACTAGAAAAGTTACGTAGTGCACCTTTATGGGTTTCAGGTTCCTGTTGTAGGCAGGCCCGTCATCAGAAAACTACCACATAATGACATCACAAGGTGGAACAGAGCATTTTGAGCTTTAGAGACGTCTCGAAAACTCTCTCTCTCCTCTCTTCTTTTAGCCCTGTCTGAGACCAAACATCACTCCTCTCTCCTCCTTCTCTCCCTCTCTCCTCCCTCTCCTCCTCTCTCTCTCCCTCACGTCGCCTCCTTCTCTCCTCCTC
The DNA here is from genome assembly GCA_019594935.1 of Periophthalmus modestus. Classification (NCBI taxonomy): domain Eukaryota; kingdom Metazoa; phylum Chordata; class Actinopteri; order Gobiiformes; family Gobiidae; genus Periophthalmus; species Periophthalmus modestus. The sequence continues at coordinate 15,899,041 of JAIEZT010000021.1, forward strand.
CTCTCTCTCTCTCTCCTTCTCTCTCCTCCTCTCTCTCTCCCTCTCCTCCTCCTCTATCTCTCTTCACCTTCCGGATACTCTCCTCCTCTATTCCTCCCCCCCTCCTCCTCTCTCTCCTCTCTCTTTCCTCCTCTCTCTCTCCTCCCCTCTCCTCCTGTTCTCACTCACTCTCTCCTCCTCTCTCTCTCTCTTTCTCTCTCCTCCTTCTCTCTCTCTCCTCCCTCTCCTCCTCCTCTCTCTCTCTCTCTCCTCCTCTCTCTCTCTCTCTCCTCCTCTCTCTCCCTCTCCTCCTCCTCTATCTCTCTTCTCCTTCTCTCCTCCTCTCTCTCTCTCTCCTCCTCCTCTCTCTTCTCCTCTCTCTCTCTCTCCCTCCCCCCTCCTCCTCTCTCACTCTCTCTCTCTCTCTCCTCCTCCCTCCTCTCCTCCTCTCTCTCTCTCTCTCCTCTTCTCTCCTCCTCTCATCTCTCCTCCTCTCCTCCTCCTCTCCTCTCCCTCTCTCTCTCTCCCTCTCCTCCTCTCTCTCTCTCCTCTCTCTCTCTCTCCCTCTCTCTCTCTCTCTCCTCTCTCCCTCTCTCTCTCTCTCTCTCTCTCTCTCTCCCCCCTCTCTCTCCTCTCTCACTCATCTTCCACTCCTCCTGCCTCACTCACTCTCTCCTCTCCTCTCCTCTCCTCTCTCTCTCTCCTCTCCTTCTCTCCTCCTCATCACTCTTCCTCTCCTCCTCTCTCTTTCTCTCTCCCTCCTCCTCTCTCTCCCTCTCCTCCTCCTCCTCTATCTCTCTTCTCCTTCTCTCCTCCTCTCTCTCTCTCCTCCCCCCTCCTCCTGCTCTCACTCACTCTCTCCTCCTCTCTCCTCCTCTCTCTCTCTCTCCCTCTCTCTTCTCCTTCCCTCCTCCTCTCTCTCTCTCCTCCCTCTCTGCTCTCTCCTCCCTCTCTCATGTGAGGAGAGGGAGCAAGAAACCTCACCTGGGCCTCCTTCTCTAATAAATGAATAGTAGGAGGGTCCAGCTCTGGTCCACTAAGACCCTGGGGCCCGGGACAGCAGACCCCTTGTCCCCCCCTGTCGACTCCCCTGGTTATAGGCAACATCTTTTGGACTTTTAACCTTCAGAAGATATAATATTTAACTGTCACAACAACGACCTACAATCCTTTTTTCATTATTGTAAAACTCTGGATAGAGCTTCTTTCTTTTAATGCAATAAAAATATAGTAACAATGCACCATCATGACACTTTTAACCAGGGTCATTGCTGCTAAAATCAAGAAAAAAGACACAAAATTGAAGATATTTTTCTAAATGGCAAAAGGAGGCAGCGATTCATTCTCCTAGTCAAACATTACCAGAACAGAACATCGTCTATGGACCCTGTGTGCGCCTGGAGCAGTGAGCTGAGGTCTGTCGTTTGAGGGGGCGGAGGAGGGGGGCGGAGGGGGGGGGGCGGAGCGGGCGGGCGGAGGGGGAGAGTGTCTCTGCTCCAGCCGCATGTTGTCTGTGTGGTGGCGGTTTATTTTCATGGAGTGACTGGACTCAGGCATGACGCTGATGGAGCAGAACAATAGCAGAGAGATTTCACTTTGTGCTGGAGCGAGGGGCCGTGCTGTTTGGATTCTACTCAGTACAAACAGCCCGTGGAGACGCCACATGTCCCGGGACACTGCGGCGCTGCACTGTCCAGAAGTGCAGAGTGACTATTGTTAATGTACATTTAAGTTACATGTGGGTTTGGCTATATGTAACTTTTCAGGTGTTCTGCTTGTTTCTGTGGAAATGTTATTCCTTTTTTACCTGGAATGTTCCACACTAATGCATTAAATGTGTGTTGAGTTTATGTTATCACTTTCCTGCTCTAAAAAAATACAGTCGTCCCTCACTATATCGTGGTTCACCTTTTGTGTTTTTGCTGTTTTGCAGATTTTTGGGAGCAGTTTTGCCTGTTTTATTACAGTGTATTGTGCATTGTGTTCTGCGTCCTGATTGGCTGAGGGACTGTAGACCATTGTGTTCTGCGTCCTGATTGGCTGAGGGACTGTAGACCATTGTCCATCAGTCTCCTCCGTGTCTCCTGTACAGTACAGAATGTGTCAGACAGATTTACATAAATGTTGGATCACAGTGTGACTCTTAAGTGCTGTATGTTTGCAAGTTTTCTCCCTGACAAAACCCACAATGTCGATGAAACGTGCTCTGCACCGACAAAGGCTCCTATGAAGGTTTGAACTTTGAGAGTGTTTAAACAAGAGAGAAATGTGAGAAAATGTTAATGCCTGTGTGAGAAAAGTGTATAAAGCTACTTCACAGTTTTCGCCTATTGTGGGTTATTTTTAGAACGATAAACAAGGGACCACTGTACTTAAAAAAAACTTGCATTCTTACTTTGAGCAGGGTCACCTCTCCAGAGAACTGACCTGTAAATAAGCTCAGTAGCGCCACCTGATTGTCTCCATGTAGATTGATAACCTTAATGCCACACTGTAGAACACATGTGTCAAACTCAAGGCCCAAGGGCCAAATGTGGCCCTCCATATCATTTTTTGCGGCCCTCGACAAGGTAAATTATAAGGTATGATGGTCATACCTTATTTTTTATGTCTAGGCAAATGCATATGTAATACTTGTAACTTGAGTAAGTAATAAATACAGAAAGAGTTAAAAAAGTTAGATTTACTTACATCTGGCCCTTTGACAGCAGCTATTTTGCTGCTGTGGCTCTTGGTGAAAATGTGTTTGACACCCCTGCTGTAGAACATTCCAGGCAAAGTAAAAGATCACATTTTTATATAGTGCTTTTCCACCTTCAAAACACCAGCGTTAAGTGTCTTGCCCAAGGACACAATGACAGCTTCATCTAACCTGTGGGTTAGATGAAGCTGTCCTGCTTAATCCAAGAGCAGGATTTGAACCACCGACCTTTGGATGAGTGGACAAACGCTCTTCCAACTGAGCTACTGTCGCTAATGTAATAACCATGAAGACGAGCAGGTGGCAGACCCTCCATCAAAAATGTCACATAGTGCATCTTTAATGTGTCAGCAGAGGAATTATTTTTGCGATTTTGATTCATTTGGTCCTATTTGTTTTAAAATAAAGCTTCGGTTGGTGGTGAATAGCTTAAACATACTCAGACCCATATGCAAAACTAAAATATTCTATTGTAGTGCGTTTCAGAGCATGTTTGTCGAGTATTACACATAAAAACAGCCTGTTGCAGTATTTATATTTACGACTCAACTCATCTGGCAGCCTCGCTCTACTCTTTTATTTAGCACATTAAAGTAAAATCCTTATTAGTGACATTGCATCACAAAGTTCGCTTGAAATTCATCTTGAAGTGCATTTTGTAGCATCATTTACCGCATTTTAGTCCTTCCCTGCATTAACGGAGGGGAGGCTTTGATTCGACTGCGCGCTCTGGCTCCCGTCACCGTGCCGACGCCATGCCACTGAAAATGTGATGAAATGCCGAGAAACCAGCCGAACGGATTGAGTTTGTTCCGTAAAGACTTTAGTTTGCAGAGCGGATGATGTTTTATACATGTGGAAGAGCCGGGGAGCCGCTCTGTTCCATTGTGCGGGCCTCATTACGGGTTTAGCCCTGTCATAATGCACGTTCACCCAGCGCTAAAAGCTATAGGAGGAACACGCTTCGCCGAGCGCTTTTGTCTCTATGGAGATGGAGCAAATAAACCAGGAAGCTAGCGGTTAATTGTCCCGCGAATATGGCGTTTGCATGTAAATGAGCGATTTTCTATAACACAAAAGGACAGTGTGAATTAACTACGGTTTGGAAAATAGTAGAAAAGCAGCTGCGATTATGGACCAGACAAGGTGCAGATTTCACCTAAAAAACCCAAAATGTAAAACCAAGGCTGTGTCATGAATCTATGCATGAAGAGATAATGGTTCGATCCCTCTGACCTGTGCATACTACTCATGTGCCTTTATGCCAGACACTTTCCTATGTGGCCTAGTATGTATTTGTATGGAAAGAGAAATACAACTGTACTCGCATAGAAAGATCGAAAACATTATGAAAGTTACGTTTAACAAGGCAAATACTATAATAAAGTGCACCACTGAACTGAAATATATTAGATTTTCAAATATTTCATGCTTTAAAAACATAGTCTACATTAGCATAAAATGACTATAATATTTGTGCTAGTCCTAAACCTTTACAAATAAAAGGGATTAGCAAGTGAGTTTAAAGCCCCACTGTGTAACTTTACAGCCCAAATAAAAGCATGTTATTTTTAAATGTGATTTATTGCACTAAAACATAAAAAAAATCATCTGTCCTTACTTGTGTCTCTATGGCGTAGTTGTTGTAGCTATAATATTCCACAGTAAAAGATAAAACGTTTCTATCGCCACGGAGAATGTTCCCAAGTCTGGTCTTAACGTTCTATTTCCATGGAATCATTCGCCACCTCCAGAAAGTTGCATATTGTTACTTTAAAATAAAATTGTGTTGTTTATAAATGATTTATTTGGCTCAGATTTCGTTAGCTCAATTCTGTTAGCTTCATAGAAAAAACTGCATTATGGTTAGGTGTATTCCTAGACTGTAAATATAAATGCTAACCTGCTAGCCGCCGCGTTACAAATAGGAAGTGAATCGTCATTTTGGTCTTACATTTATGTATTAACCTGCTCTACATGATCCTGGTGTTTTTATTTCACTATTGTGTCTGTAACTCAAGATATGAACATTAATAACAGACAAATCAGGCGACTTCTTTCCCTGAGGTCACTCCCGCTAGCATTAGCAACAGGCTTTATTGATAGCATTGCTAAGTGCTAAACTAGCTGTGCTTTTGGGAAGGGGCGTTACCCTCCACACTTCTCTCCAGATTGGCTCTTTGGTTGCTATGATACCGCAATCAGAATTCCAGATATGGGAGTCGGCTCCACATTGGCCCCTGTACCCGCCCCAGCCTCGAAGAGCTTTATTTGACTGGAGCCGAACGCTCACTTAGTCCACTTCTTTGCACAGTCTATGGTTAGCTCAGATTTAGTTAGCTCAGACTTAATTGGGTCAGATTTGGTTATCTTGGCTTTAGTGAGCTCAGATTTGGTTAGTCCAGATTTAGTTAGCTCAGAGTTAGTTAGCTCAGATTTGGTTAGCTCAGATTTAGTTAGCTCAGATTTGGTTAGCTCAGAGTTAGTTAGCTCAGATTTAGTTAGCTCAGATTTGGTTAGCTCGGCTTTAATTAGCTCAGATGTAGTTAGCTCAGATTTAGTTAGCTCAGATTTGGTTAGCTCGGATTTAGTTAGCTCAGATTTGGTTAGCTCAGATTTAGTTAGCTCAGTTAGCTCAGTTCAGATTGAGTTAGCTCAGATTTTTGCTCAGTTAGCTCAGATTTAGTTAGCTCAGAGCTTTTGGTTAGCTCAGATTTTGTTATTAGCTCAGATTTGGTTAGCTCGGATTTTGTTAGCTCAGTTATTCGGATTTTGTTAGCTCAGATTTGGTTAACTCAGATTTTGTTAGCTCAGATTTAGTTAGCTCAGAGTTAGTTAGCTCGGATTTGGTTAGCTCAGATTTAATTAGCTCAGACTGAGTTAGCTCAGATAGCTGGTTAATTAGCTCAGATTTTGGCTGAGCTCGGTTTTTAGTTAGCTTGGCTTTAATTAGCCCAGACTTAGTTAGCTCGGATTTAATTAGCTCAGATTGAGTTAGCTCAGATTTGATTAGCTCAGGTTTATTTAGCTATTTTGTTAGCTCGGATTTAGTTTTCTCAGGGATTCATACCAGAAAATGACTCGTGTGTGTGTGTTGTTTTAGCCCTGGAGTCGTCTCTGGCTTTGCGCCTTAGAGGACTGTGGCAGAGTGATTATCTTTGGTGACACCAGCAGGGACAAGTTAAAGGGAGGACATTTGGCGCTTGGAAAAATCAAGTGTTCTGTGTTACTGCTGCGACACGTCCCCGGCAGAAGGGTTTGGTGACATTTTAGCGAGCTGTGATTTAGTGCAATCTGTGATGGGGGGTCATGCGGCTGGCGAGCCCTCCTGCCTCTCCCTAATGGACTGGAAGAGATTCACTCACAAATCAAAGCAACCAGCCGGAAGAACCAGGAACAACACGCGTGGTCCGCTAAGTACGGCTCACAGCGGCTCATGCGGCCACGATCGCAGCGCTGAGGAAATGAGCTCCCCCAGCGAGAACAACAAACACGACGGTAATGTGCGGACGTGTTAAGACCTTTTAGAGCGAAAACAAGGCCGCAGTCATCGTTATGGAGACACTCGGATTGTAAAAGAGGTTTGATGTCGAGTTAGAGGTTGTCAAATGTGCTAATGCAGATTTGGTTTATTATACGGTATGAAATTAAAGCTGCACCTGCTTGTCTCCATGGAGATGTTAATGACTTGCTTATGTTCCACGGTATGGCATTAAACTTGTGAATATTGCATTTATCTCTCAAACATTACGAGGTTTTCTGGGCGACCAGTGTATAATCTTATTACGTCACTGTATATGTCCAACCAGGATATCAAGTGAACCGATATTTGGAAACCGATATCGGATCCAGCGAGTTTTTCCGTATATCTGCACCAATGTTGTAAAGGTGCACTATATGTTCTTCTTGCTTTGTGGACGAGTTCTTTTCCTGGAATGTTCCACAGTAAGGCATTAAACATGAGTTTAGTTTATGCTATCACTTTACTGCTTTAAAAAAACTTTGAAAAAACATGCATTCTTACTTTGAGCAGGATCACCTCTCCAGAGATCTGACCAGTAAATTGGCCCGGTGGCACCTGCTTGTCTCCATGGAGATGTTAATGATTTGCTTATGTTCCACAGTATGGCATTAAACTTGTCAGTACTACATGTATCTATCTCACAGACCTATTTACTGTTTCTATTTGTAAAAACTGGTGTATTATACGACATAACTGTTGCGATTTGCTCCAAGCTCTAACCTCTGCATACTTCTGTTGTGTCCTTGGGCAAGACACTTGATTTTAATGTCATTAAATTGACCTATCAGTGTCCCCAGAGGTAAACGTCTTCAAATCAAATATAACTTTTACTGATAACGCTGATGCTAATGCTGCTTTTTGTTCTTAATCACTAAAACATTGGACACGTTGTTTAAGTTATAAGTTTGTGTTTTATTTCTCAATTATCCAATGAGAAAGCAGAGTGACCTTTACATGAGTCAATCTTTTGGGTTCTGCTGAAATCCAGTCACTTTAAACCTAAAAGTTCTCTCTCTGATCTGAATGTTCACTACCTAAACCCAACCCCTGCAGTCAGTCATGAATCAGTGCTAGCTCAGTGTTTTTTACCGTCTTTTACAAAGTTATATCATACATTCTCGACCTCATTCAGCCCCGCCCACTTGTGTCTCTGCACTGTCTTTGTGGTGGACTACACTTCATTTTAATAGGGAGAAAATTTTTTGTCGGTAAATCCTGATATTAAGTAGCTTGATTTTTTAGCACTACACTGAATACATGTGAATACTTCTTCAATGATTAACGTAAATGACCCTGATACCGAACGTCTCTGTAGAATAACTGTATTTTTTTATTTTCTCTATAAATCACACTTTTTTTTTCATAGTTTGTCCAGGGGTACGACTTATACTCAGATGTGATTTATATGTGAAATTACTTAAATATATAATTTCACGTCTTCGTTATTGTCACACTGGCAATCGTGCAAGGGCTTGTGTATCACTATCTACTACTACTGCACCATTGAACATTTAAAATTTAAATGGTGCAGGAGTAGTGGATACATTACAATAATTTAAAAGACACATGAGAAAGACTGAACAAAAATACCACCTGAAAGAAAATCTGCTGAGTCTGATGAGCCACGTGGAAGAGGAACCGAAAAGTGAAAGCGGAACTTCCTCTGGAGCAGGTGGAGATGTTCAGTTTTAGTTTGATGAGCTATACCGTTAGCTTGTTTAGTCTTGCGGGCCCACGGTGGGTAGATTGCAGTAGTAGTAGTAGTGTCTGTTACACTCTCCATCTTGTCTGGTCATGCTGAAATCTGGTCTTGCTCTAATAGTGAGCAGAGCGGCACCTGTTCTGGGTTATGAGTAGTAACTTTAGTCCATTGGCAGACAGTGCAGTGAACAGCTTGTGTTTTCTGATCCTCGTCACTAGTGCTGTGTAAACCAGTCCTGTGCCCCTGACTGCGTGTCCTGGCCCCCTGTAAAGAGGCAAATGAAAAATACATTACGCTACAGCTCAAAGTCGACACTCATTACAGCGTGACCGGGGATATAATACAATAATATGAAACAATGACACAACTGTTAGTGAGAATAAACACTAAACTTATCCATGAACATGAGACGCCACCAGGTCAAGGTACAGGTCTTGGTCTGTGGAGAGGCGAGTCCCCTTGCAGAAGTTTTCTCAAGACGTTGTTTTAGCTTTACGAAACCAAAATTCAAGAAAGATTTGCAAGATATTTAATGCCATACTGTGGAATTTTCAGGAAAAGCAATAACATATCCATGGTTGAAAGCGGGACTCTGAAAATCTCTTGGCATTTCGTTCCATGTCAATCAAAACTAACTGGTGCGTGCTGTATTTCCAAAGAAAGTCAGTTCATTTCATAATCAGTCTGTAATTACAGCAAATATAAAGTTTCTGTTAAATACAGTTAAAGGGTTGTTTTACACTATTTCCTGATCTATGTTATACTGTTGCATCCCTGGAATCGCCGATCTCTAACAGACTGATAATAAAGTCAAACTCAAACGTGTGAATGAAATTTAGTTTAATATAGAATCTTTAACTAACACTTTTGTTGATTTATAATTTTCTTTGGTCTAAAAATGACATTTCAGTTTTGCAAAGACATGCTTAACAAATCTAACCCAAAAACCCTAAACTTACCTGTTCCCTGGTGTTTGGCGTTACTGTGTTTGGGGAAAATGGTGCCATGATGCATCAACAGAAAGTAAAAGAAAAAATGTAAATTCTTTTGGTACAATTCAAGGTTTAAATCTGCGTGTCTTGTCAAAAAGTTTGTCAGTGTTTAGACCTGGTCAATAGGAAACACTGTTATAAGTGGGTTGCCATGGTTGCAATAGAAGGTCCCGCCCCTGGAAGAAATGCCAAGATTTTAGGGAAAGCAGGGACATAGGTCAATTTAGTTACGTTCTTTTAGTCCCGGTTTAGTCCTTGTTGTATTGTTTAGTCCTTGTTCAATCCTCTTTGTCTAATTTTCTAACCAAAAACTGTAGTACTTTGCAGTCGCGTACTTGTTCAGCGCAGGTTTCTTCTTGGTTTAGTGCTTACAATTGTCCCGTTTTAGTCCATTTTTAGTCTTGGTTCAGATATTTACTCCTTCTCTAGTCCCAACTTTAGCCCACACTTTAGTTTAATTTAGGTTTATGTTGTTTTGATCTATTTTAGGTCCCAGAAAATGATCCATTCCCAATACTCCCCGTGTTGGTCCTTGGTGTGAAATTATATAACAGGCTGCATTATGCCACTGTGCCCATGCATGTATTTGCTATTTTTGGTACCATTAACTAGAATAAGCAAGTCAATACAGGAAATATGCAAATGCCCATAGCACTGGCACATAGAATAAGACTTAATGAAGTTTAGCATTGCAACCAAGGCATTAACATTATCCTCTGGGGAAATTGTACATGTTTGTATAAGAGACATGGAGATATTAAAGGTGTAAAGAGTTCCCTCCTCAAACATACTACTTAAAATGTACGCATTGTTCAATAGATGTGCACGAAGAATAGCAGATAAAAGTGACGATCCACGGGTTTCAGAATGACGTAAAATTTGGTTTGGTTGTCATGGTGATAAACAGTTTTTTTGAATAAGAAAGCGTCTTCATAACCCACCATCTTCATTCACTCTGCGACTTTTCTGGTCTGGAGATGTTATTGCGTTGTTCAAAATGTTTCCTCATGGCGTTAAGCTTGTCCGTCTCCATGGATACAAACAGACGATGTCACCGGGCCAAGTTGCAGGTCAGATCTGCGCAGAGTCAAGCCCGTGTGCTGAAAGAATACCCGTTTTCCGATGTATTTTTAGCAATTATGTTAACGCAAGATAGATTAGAGTGCCGTACTGCCGCATTAACATCGTCACGGAGACAGGCGGGCGGCCGTACTGTTGGGTTTATAATTCACCTGCTTGCTGAAGTGCCTTTGTCTTAATGCACAGAGCGTTGTATGCTCCCATTACATTTTACTGTGCGTGTATCATTTTGTGAAGTGAGCTCCATATGGTTGAGCTGGATTGCTGTAATGGTCGATTCAGAGCCGCTGAACGTCTGTGTGTCTGTACCATTATACGTCCATTATACGTCCATCTGTCCATTCTGAAGTGAGGGACGTCGTGTCGGCACATAGACATAATATGTGACACCAAAGAGAACATTTAAGTTAGCGTTAGTGAAGTCATTTGTCCAGCTTCTGTTTGTTAGTATAAGGGGCAGCCTCTCCACAGATCTGACCTGTATCTGACACTAATTACATGTCTCCACAGACACATTTAGTGGAATATTTGTTTTCTTTTGAGTCAGGAAACTGTAAAAAGCTCTGTGTGGTGTGGCGTGTTTTAGGCATGTTCCTGGTGTGTTTTTGCCGTGTTACTCGTGTCTAATGTTGTGTCTACTTCAGGAACGGCTAAGTTTGGGTTTAATATTTTTTTTTTTTTACGAGACAAAAATATGTATGAAGCAAAATATGTATTTTCATAAACGACACAGAGATACATGATTAGTCCTGGTTTGGTCCTGGATTGGTTCTGGTTTGGTTCTGGTTTAGTCCCGGTTTAGTCCAGATTTGGTCTTAGTTTGGTCCTGGTTTAGTCCTGATTTGGTCCTGGTTTGATCCTGTTTTAGTCCTGGTTTGGTCCTGGTTTTATCCTGATTTAGTCCTGGTTTGGTCCTGGTTTTTGGTCCTGGTTTAGTCCTGGTTTGGTTCTGGTTTGGTTCTGGTTTGGTCCTGGTTTGGTCCTGTTTTAGTTCTGGTTAAGTTCTGGTTTAGTCCTGGTTTAGTTCTGGTTTGGTCCTGGTTTGGTTCTGGTTTAGTCCTGGTTTAGTCCTGGTTTAGTTCTGGTTTAGTCCTGGTTTAGTCCTGGTTTAGTCCTGGTTTGGTCCTGCTTTGGTTCTGGTTTGGTCCTGGTTTGGTCCTGTTTTAGTTCTGGTTTAGTTCTGGTTTGGTTCTGGTTTTGGTTTGGTCCTGGTTTGGTCCTGGTTTAGTCCTGGTTTGGTTCTGGTTTAGTCCTGGTTTGGTCCTGGTTTGGTCCTGTTTTAGTTCTGGTTTAGTTCTGGTTTGGTTCTGGTTTGGTTTTGGTTTGGTCCTGGTTTAGTTCTGGTTTGGTTTTGGTTTGGTCCTGGTTTGGTCCTGGTTTGATCCTGTTTTGGTTCTGGTTTGGTCCTGGTTTAGTCCTGGTTTGGTTCTGGTTTAGTTGTTGAACGTTATGTCGACACTATGATATAGGGCTGTCAAAAGTATAAAAAATCAGATACTAATCGATAATAAAAGTGTTACTGAAACTAGATACTAATTTAAGGAGGTATCAATACTTAAAAAATCACATTCACAGGACAGAAATGAACTTAGTTGACGCCCATGGACCACTGTGGAACCTTCGGAACGACTGAGGGATTACACGGATATAAGGCCACATGGGAATATAAAAGAAAGTTCTACCACTGAATGTTGAAGAGTGCTTTTTTAATATCATCATGGAATCGGTATTGAGTATCGAGTCTATTCCTTTGCATCGTGGCAACAGCTAGTCTGATGTCTACACAAACTCAATCAGAAATTATAACACATTTTTATCTCAAATCCCTACTCTCCATTTAATTTTGCTCGATTATGTGCGAACACATTTCCACAGTATAGGGACATACAATATAATCAAACGCATAGAAAAAACAGCAGTCAGCTTCTTCAAAGGTTGCCATAGTAACCACATCCTGGGTTCTTGAAAGGCGCTTTTTGCTTTTGTATGACTAATTTCTACCGGGAGCCGCTGGAATGGAAAGGTCACTAATTAAAGATGGCTTCTTTTGTGAGTGTTTTCCGATAAGGTGGGCTGATTTGGAGAGACATTCTTCACCTGGAAATGAGTCGTTGGTTGGGTCTGACGTGTGGAGAGCGCTCGCATTGATCCCAGTGTCGTAGATAATGGCTCACGTTCTTCAAGACGTTTCCACATGATTGTTCTGTTCAACAATTATGTCCACGACACATTTTGAACAATTAGGCAAGACTGCGCTGGGCGGGGGGTCGGGATTGTCAGGTAAACTGTTTATAGCACACTTTTAGACCTGGGTTTGTTTCATATGTCTCAAAATGTTTAGTCTGTCCACAGGAAAAACTGAAGTTCAGCGTCTTTTCAGTCTCACAAACGTAGTAAGACAAAAACTTGCTTATTCTCTTGGTTTCATTATTTACTCATGAGGCATCATTGTTTCGTTGGTGAAATCCCGACACCTGCGTGATCCTTGTGTGCTAGTGCAGCCTCTGCTTCACATCCTGGCAATGAGGAAAACCTGTGTGTGTTCTCCAGAAACAGGTCAGGTCTGTGATAACCATGATGAGTTAATACTTTGAAAATGTAGTTACAGAATAGTGAATACAAAATTTGTAACATACTGCTTTACATGGGTCAATCAGAGTAGTGTATTCTGAATACTCTTACACTGAGTTATATTATAGTGAAAAAAAAAACCCTCTAATACTTTGCAGTTCAAAGCCAAAATTAAGTAGTACCATGTATTCCTTTGGTTTTAGAAAAGTAGCTGAATACACTCATCGCAGGGGGCACGTTCTAAAAATAATCTGTAAAGTCGTCATCTTTTTTTTTTTGTATTCTAATGCATTTTGCAGCTGTAAAAGCACCACACAAGTAGTACCACTTTTCTTCATTTTGGTTTTCTCACAGTAGCTGAATACAGTGGTCCCGTAGGTGTCTTTATCGGTGGGTCACGTTTCTAAAAATAATGGGTTGAAGTCGTGGGAGAAAATTTTGAACAATTATTCTATGCATTTTGCAGCTGTAAAACCCCTCACCAATTTGTCTATACACTTTTCTCACACAGTACAACATTTTCACTCACATTTCTCGCTTGTTCAAAACTTCGTCGGTGCCTTCCTCTGTGCAGAACGCAGAATCGACATTGTGGGTTACAGTCCCTCAGAAAATTGCAAACAGACAGCACAATGGTCTGCAGTCACTCTGCCGATCAGGACATTTAACAAAATTGTCTGACACATTCTGTACTGTACAGGAATCGGAGGACACAGAATACAATGGTCTACAGTCCCTCAGCCAATCAGGACGCAGAACACAATGGTCAACAGTCCCTCAGCCAATCAGGACGCAGAACACAATGGTCTGCAGTCCCTCAGCCAATCAGGACACAGAACACAATGGTCTACAGTCCTTTCGGCCAATCAGGACACAGAACACAATGGTCTACAGTCCTTTAGCCAATCAGGACGCAGAACACAATGGTCTACAGTCCCTCGGCCAATCAGGACGCAGAACACATGGATTGTAAAAAAAAAAAAAAGCACGTAAAGTTGTGCTAAAAAATCCGCGAAACAGTGAGACCACGAAAGGTGAACCGTGATATAGTGAGGAACAACTGAATACCACCAAATAAAAAAGTAACTATATCAGATTACATACAGTATAGTCATTTCATCAGTGAGTTTTGGAGTCTGTAACACTTGATAATCTGGTTGAATATTGTCTTTTTGAGTGTTTGGATTCAGAGTGTCTCCAAACAGACCTGCTCATCATCACACTGTCACTTTTACTCTGCATTACAGCGTTTTAGCGTCTGTCATGACACTTTATCTGCACTTTATGTCACGTGTGCGTCTCCTGGGACCTGTTGTTCAGTGTTTTACTATAGTGTACGTCCCAGGTCCCAGTCGCGTTGCATAATATCGAGGTGAGCATTAGAACGGGACGGCCACTTTTATCTGCAGAGGAATCCAGGGGGGATTTGTGAAAATAGATTGTTTGAGACACAGAGCTCAGGGCAGAATTAGGAGGAAATACATCAGGTTTGACACTGCAGGCAATAACTTTCACAACAGAATCTCAGAAATAATCTTCTCTCAACGAGAACAAATTAACTTATTACTGACAGTCGAGTTCATAATGGTGAATAAACTCAGTGGGCGCGGACGAGGCGCTAATGCTAATGCTAGCTCCAGAGTTTCATTATTCTCATTTGAAAGAAAAACAATTATCTGTTGTTTTTTTTTCTCTCTGTGTGTGTTTCATTATTTTCAAGGTGATAATGTTATTGAGTGTGATTTTAAATAGTTTGAAAGAAGCTTTATCTTTTGAAAATTGTCCAAGTTACAAAACAGACTTGAATGAATAGATGTATTTTGAGTTATATTATTGCCGTGTCCTTTCTTATTTGTTGCTAAATGACCTCCAGCAGAAAAAAAAGAGCGAGCAAATTACACAAGAACACAAGCCTGGAGTGTGGGTGCAGAAGTTAGCTTGAAATAAAGAAATGATATTAATTAAAACTATTAACATGTCTTTAATATAGTTAATAGTTAATAGACTGTGTAAAGAAGTAGATTGAGCGAGTCTGACGTCACCCGCGGCGTTCAGCTTCAGTCAAATGAAGCTCATCGAGGTTAGAGCAGGTACGCCGGCGAATTTGGAGCCATTTTATGCAATTCTGATATCGAGTATCATAGCAACCAAAGAGCCAATCAGGAGCGAGGCTGTTGAAGATAAGCAGGAATCAGGAGCTTAGCAACGCTGTCAATCAAACCTGTTGCTAACGTGAGCAGGAGCGACCTCGGGGGAAAGAAGGCGACTGATTTGTCTCTTATTAATGTTCATATCTTGAGTTACGGACACAAAAGCGAAATTAAAAATACCAGAATCATGTAGAGCGGGTTAATATGAACATTTTAAGACTAAAATGACGCATCTGACAGCAGCAGTTACAGAGAGAGGAGCGACGGTTTTTCAATAGAAAGTGAATTAGAGCCAGAGTCGATGGAGCCGGAAGTGCGCCCATGAGCACTTTTATCTGGAACGAGGCAGCTAGCAGGTTAGCGACGTCCATTTATATGTACAGTCAGTGTTTTTACAGATGCCAGTAATATTGAATGTTTTTTTTAAAGCTGCATATCTCTGTTAATTCGTTCTTTTTTTGCTACTTTTCCCCTGACGATTAGATTTGCGATGTACGATTTAATAATACAATCGTGTTTAAAGTTCACATTTTAAACACATCCAGGAGAATATGACCCAAAAGCAGATCAAAACACATTTAGTCAGGACACAACAAGCAGAGGAAAGACGTCAAAGCTTTTTTTATTACGTTTTTCAAATCTTCTGGTTCTTTTTATTTAAAAGGAAAAACTTTAACAAACCTTGTGCCCAAAGAAAAACAAAGCACCAAAGGAGAAAGACCACGGTGAAGCGGCCAACGTAAAAACTGAGGAACCAGCAGCAAAACTACAAACGGAATACTTTAGTAGATATATATACACAAAACAGGCTAAATAAATAAGAAAAATACATGGAAAAATTGAACTTCTATGAGCTAAAAGTGGGAAAAATACTACAAAGATACAGGCACATTGAGGAAAAAGTGCCCAAACTTAACAGTAGCACAAGAATCACACTTCAGAACATGTTTGTGCTGATCTAAACTACAAGGGTGAGCAGTTTTTATGCAGAATAAGACAAGAGATCTCTTCGTTTGTGGATGAAGTGACGTAGTAGTTAAAAAATGTCCGCCTTGTTAACTGCGTTCATTCAAATAGCGATTGGCCTGCGACGCGTCTTGCAGCTCCACTTCTCCTCATGACCACTTTTGCTTAATCACTTAAGGCTTTAACGAACACAGGCGGCGGCCGTTGCGGTAAAGCGTCCCGTCGGGTCTCGTGTGCGGCTAACGATGTCTGTGGCTCTTCTCGGTTCCAGCAGAGCGCGGGGTCACGGAGAAGACGGCCCCTCACCGCCGTTACAGCTTCATTCAGACGCCCGGGTCCCTAAGCTCGCTCCGGTCCTCCTTTCATCTGCCATAAAGTCATTACAAACGTATTCATCCGCCCATAACTGTTCAGACTTTGGACGCTCTCCACAGACTTTCTTTTATTAATTTATTTTCGGTTTTGGATGGAGCAGCTGTGAGTTGTGTGCGTGCCAGCTGGAGCGCTTTAAACTGTACTGATTTAAGGTAGTGTGATTCGATAGCAGTTCATTTAATGTGTGAAGAGTCGGCTGCCAAGTCGAAATGATCAGATGATTTTGCATATGTTTTGTGCTGGAGCATAGGCGCGATCATTAAAGCAGAACTATCGTGTCTGCGTCTGCTGGAGTTATGATCTCTGACACCTGTGGAGCATTATGTTGTTGCGCTTTTGAAACCACAATATTCATCTGAAACGACTTAGTAAAAGAAACAAACCCGCTGATTCCTCAATGGGAGCTGACGTTGGCGGACACACGACAAAGTGCCACCAGTGCTGTCGGCGCCCCCTATCGACAGACGCACATCACACCAGTGCAGAGTCCTCGTCAAATAGTGGTGCGATAACAGGAATGGGGGGGGGGGGGCGCTATGACCTCAGGGAACATGCTTTTCTTTTGCCGTACTAGAATAAAGTGTAATTGTACATCCACTGCAGTAGGTGGCAGTAGTGCAGGAGATAGTGAACAGATCAAGAACACAGAGCAGAACAAACCCCTCAAGAGACACGATGGAAAAATATTTAACAGGGATGAAAAGAAAGACGGAGATAGACGGAGGTAATGAGATAAACGAAAATCACCCGAAAGCTAAGACGAGGAAGTACGACGAAGAGTATGTAGCACTTCACTGTGACTACGGCGGGAGACGAGGACAGACCAATGTGTCCAGCAGCAGAGGACAGAAAATGAAGACGTCACTTAAGGACATTACACCCCAATCACACCGATATGCCATATTACTTTGATATTTATTTAATTTCAATGTATTATTTTCATATTTATTCAATTTTAATTTATTATTTTTGATATATATATATATATATATATATATAAAATATATATATATATATATATATATATATATATATATATATATTTATTTAATTTTAATTTAATAATTACACTTTCCAATTACTGGACACTTTCAGTCAAATTTAAACATATGTCCATATCAAATATGTGGCAATAGTTTGTGTAAAGTTGGAGGAGGAGGCGCCGTGTGTCAGGGCGTCACGTTTCTGATCAAAACTCAACTCGGACCCAATCAGCTCTTAATGCACGTGTGGACAGGACATCATTTCCCATCATGCTTTAAGCGTTTGTAGTCCATGCAGGCGGCCGCAGGCGATGAGCTGTTGTGCCTGCCTTGCTCAAAAATTTGCGGCCGTGTCTCAATTCGCCAAATGCACTGTTCCATGTTCTGTTCGAAGTGCGGGGTCGAAGCACCGCTCGACTTAAATGCGCTGTTCGAGCGGCGCATTTAAGGGACTTTGATGAATTGAGACACGGCCTGCGTCGGCCTCGCTCTCACGAGATTATCTGCGCCCGCCTCTCATCTCAAACAATCTCTCACCCCGAGCCTCTTTCACCAAAGAAACACAACAGCTGCAGCTCCTTGTCTGAGAGACTCTGATGAAGAGCAGAGTGAACTGAAGTAATAGTAACGCGCCACATTTTTGTTAGTAACGGTAACGGTGTTGGGACGCTGGCAAAAGTAATGAGTTAAATTACTCCGTTAGTGAAAAAACTACACGTTAGTAACGCCGTTATTGTTTAACGCCGTTATTCCCAAAACTGGTTTCTTGTGTGTTTCTTGTATGCTTCTTATGTATTTCTTTCTTATGTACTTATTATGTGTTTCTTGCAAGTTTCTGCAAAGATTTTAAATGTTTATCACATTTCATGTTTAGGGGCGACGGTGGCTCAGTCGGTAGAGCGTTTGTGAGCATTTGTGTTTAACCATTTGCCATTTTCATAAGTCCCCATGAAGGTTCAGGTCAAGCTTTTGCTAAATCTCTCAATAATAAACACAAAATCTTAGCGCAATTAGGCTGCAAGCAAAGTTTTGAGTCAGAAACACTGAAATCTTTATGTATAAAACCTCACAGGCTGAATTGAAGTCTGCCATAACCGTCGGGTCACCGGTTCGAGACTCCTGACTCAGACTCCACTTCCACTGCATAACTTAAACTCTCCAAACAGACATTTCCTCTCACTATAGGAGCTGTACATCCCCCGTGTGACAGGCGGGTGATGCAGAGGCAGAGTGTAGAAGTATAAGTCGTGGCAGAGAGTGTCTAAAGCTGCTGACTGGACTACCTCACACGCTTTCTGTAAAATATAGTGAAACTTGAGCTCATTTAATGTCCTTATTCTGGCCGCGCGCCTTATACCGCTCTGTGTGTCAGGTACATTTCCTCGGCAGATTATTTGATTTGGGATTGAACCAGAAGTAAGTGACTACCCGCTCGGCCATTTTTTCTGGTGCGGCTCTGACACTCACGTTCTTTAAATCCACTTTCCCTTAAAACCATTTTAGACTCAAGTCAATTCATTTGTTTGTGCTTTTGTGGAGGAGGCAGGACTGGAGCACAGCAGCCGCTCATCACTCTCACACGCTTCTCTCTCTCTTCTCTCTGTCTGTCTTTCTCTCCTTCTTCTCTCTCTCTCTTCGCTTCATGTCTATCTTTCTACCTCTCCTTTCGCTTTATCTCTATCTCACCTCTGTCTCTATCACCATCTCTCTTTCTCTCGCTCTTTTTCTTCTCCTTCCCCTCCCTCCTCTCTCTGCCTGTCTCTCTCTTTCTCCATCTATTCCCCCTCTCTTTCTCTCCTCTCTCTATCTCACCTCTGTCTCCATTTCTCTCTCTCCCTTCTCTCTTGTTCCTCTCTTTCTGCCTCCCCTCTCTCCTCTCTGCCTGTCTGTCTTTTTCTCAATTTTTCTCCTTCTCTCTTTCTCTCTTCTCTCTCTGCTCTCTCTCTCTATCCCACGTCTTGGACTGTCTCTCTCTCTTCTCTCTCTTCTCTCTGCCAATCTCTCTCTTTTTCTCCTCTCTCTTTCTCTCTATCTCACCTCTCAGACTCTCCATCTTTCTTTCTCTCCTCTCTCTCTTTCTCAGTTTCTTTCTCTCGTCTTTCTGCCCATCGCTCTCTTTCTCCATCTTTCACCTTCTCTCCTTCTCTCCTCTCTCTGCTGTCTCTCTCTCTCCTCTCTCTCTAGCTCACCTGTCAGTCTCTCTCTCTCTCTCTCTCTCTCTCTCTCTCTCTCTCTCTCTCTCTCTCTTCTCTGCCCATGTCTCTTTATCCATCTTTCACACCTCTCTTTTCTCTCTCCTCTCTTTCTCACTTCTCAGTCTCTCTCTTTCTCTCCCTCTCTTTCTCTTCTCTCCCTCTATCTCTCTCTCTCTCTCTCTTCCTCTCCTTCTCTCTCTCTCCCTCTCTCTGCTCCCTCTCTTCCTCTTTTTCTCTCTTCCTGTCCTTCTATCTCTCCCCCTCTCTTCTCTCTCCCTCTCTTCCTCTCCTTCTCTCTCTCCCCCTCTCTTCTCTCTCCCTCTCTTCCTCTCCTTCTCTCTCTCCCCCTCTCTTCTCTCTTCCTCTCTTCCTCTCCTTCTCTCTCTCCCTCTCTCTGCTCCCTCTCTTCCTCTCCTTCTCTCTCTCTCCCTCTCTCTCTGCTCCCTCTTCCTCCTCCTCTCCTTCTCTCTCTCTCCCTCTCTCTGCTCCCTCTCTTCCTCCCTTTCTCTCTTCCTCTCCTCTCTCTCTGCTCCCTCTTTTTCTCTCTTCCTCTCCTTCTCTCTCTCTCCCTCTCTCTCCCCTCTCTCTTCCCTCCTTTTTTCCTCTCTCTCTCTCCCTCTCTTCCTCTCTTTCTCTGCGTGAGCTACATTTCACTGGCTCCATTTATACCTGTCACATTCGTTTGTCTGTGATGGCCGCTGAAGCCGCCTCATTAGGGTTCACCTCCTCCTCTCTCTCCTCTCTCCTCTCCTCTGCTTCCTCGTCTCCTCTTTTTGTCTGTTCTCTCCTTCATCGCCCTTTCTTCTCTCGTTTCCTCACTCGTGCTTCGTCATCCCTCGGCTCTCTCCTTCCTCCTTTTGTCTCTCTTTCAGGTGATATACGACACTGTTAAACATGTTCACAGCGACATATCTGTCTCTGAACAGCAAACAATTAACATCTCATTTAATAAATCCCCAAACGAGGCCGAGCCAACTGTCCCGGGATGAAAAGAACATTATTACATCATGGGTCTGGTCCAAGGCACAACTCGCAATTCAGATGGTGGTTTGAGTCGAGTACGGGCACTGAAGAGGTTCATTTGAGAGTATACAGTGGCAGAGTGGTTAGCTCTTCTCGTTTATAGGAGTAGAACATAGACTGTATATACAAATGGACAGAGCTAACCCACTAGCCGCCGTGCTCCAAACAGGAAGTGATCATGGCATAATTTGTTGCACTCCTGACTCCATCGTTTCTGACTCCAATTCACTTTCTATTGAAAAACTATGGCCCCTCTCTCTGTAACTGCTGCTGTCAGACTCTTCATTTTGGTCTTAAAATGTTTGTATTAATCAGCTCTACATGATCCTCGTGTTTTTTCTGGTGTTTTATAATGGAGTACCTCGCTGTATTCTTGTCTAAAACATGTTTTAAAGAAGAGTACCTCACTTTAAAGTACCTCACTCGCTGTATTCTTGTCTTAAAACTGTTTTAAAGTAGAGTACTTCGCTGTATTCTTGTCTAAAACCTGTTTTAAAGGGGAGTAAGTACCTCACTTTAAAGTACCCCACTCGCTGTATTCTTGTCTAAAACCTGTTTTAAAGGGGAGTACCTCACTTTAAAGTACCTCACTCGCTGTATTCTTGTCTTAAACATGTTTTAAAGGGGAGTACCTCACTTTAAAGTACATCACTCGCTGTATTCTTGTAAATTACATTTGGTTTGTAACAGAATCCGAGTGCTGCAGATCAGAATAGCTCATGATCGATCACAGACAAACGCTGAGCTCATTTGTTGAAGTTGTTCTGAAGTTGTTCTCGTGTGAATGTTTGTGACGTGATGTGGCCCGTTCAAATACTTCCTCCTTTTGTGCTTTGATAAAAGAGCTGATGATCGGATTTGGGTTTTTTTTCGTTTTTTTCAAAACTCTTCCGACCCATCTTATCACCTTTTGCAGACTCTCTCTCCATCTTTCTTTCTCTCCTCTCTCTCTCTCAGTTTCTTTCTCTCTCTTCTTTCTACCCATCTCTTTCCCCGTATTTTGCCTCCTCTCTTCTCTCTATCTCATCTCTGTCTCGCTCTATCTTTTTTTCTCTCCTCTCTTTTTCTCCAGCTATCTCACCTGGAGACAGCTAAAGAAGAGAGATGAAGAGAGACTCTCTCTCCATCTCTCTCCTCTCTCTCTCACAACTCTCAGTCTCCCTCTCTCTCTCTTTCTCTCCCTTTCTTTCTCTCCTTTTTTTCTCACCTACCTGTCTTTCTCGCCTCTCCCTCAACTCTCTCTCTATCTCTCCTCTCTCTCTCACCTCTTGATCTCTCTCTCTATCTCTCTTTCTCTCTCCCTCTCTCTCTCTCGCTCTCTGTGTCTCTTTCACCTCTTGGTCTCTCTCTCTCTATCTCTCTTTCTCTCCTCCCTTTCCCTCTTGCCTTTCGGTCTCTCTCTCTCTTCTCTCCTGTTTTTCAAAAACTTTTCCGACTCCTGTCTTTAGTTAAACCACAGTGGCGGGACTGTGGCCTGACTCTCCGTCTCTCCCGCGCCTCCTTCACCTCCCTGTTACTTTGTTCTCTATGTTGAGTTGATTGTTGATTGTTAATCGCCATGGCGACTCTCTGAGCCCGTGTGCTGTGTGTTGCAGGAGCTGGTGGGCAGTAACCCTCCGCAGAGGAACTGGAAGGGAATAGCGATCGCCCTCCTTGTCATTCTGGTCATCTGCTCCCTGATCGTCACCTCCGTCATCCTGCTGACACCAAGTACGTGCCCCCCGGACCCACGAGCGAGGGAGCGAGGGGAGAGGGGAGAGGGGTGATACAGAGGGAGGGGAGATGAGGGGGTGAAACAGAGCGGGGGAGAGAGGAAGAGAGGGAGAGTGGAAAGAAAGGGAGAGAGAGAGGAATATGTAAAGGGAGAGAGAGAGGAGAGGAAGAAAGAGGTGAGAGAGAGGGGTGAGAGAGAGTGAGAGTAAGGGGGAGGAGAAAGAGGTGAGACAGAGTGAGAGTAAGGAGGGTGAGGAGAGGAGAAAGAGGTGAGAGAGTGAGAGTTAGGGGTAAAGGAGAGGAGAAAGAGGTGAGAGAGGGTGAGAGTAAGGGGTAAGGGTGAGGAGAAAGAGGTGAGAGAGAGTGAGAGTAAGGAGGGTGAGGAGAGGAGAAAGAGGTGAGACAGAGGGAGAGTAAGGGGTAAAGGAGAGGAGAAAGAGGTGAGAGAGTGGGGTGAGAGAGAGAGAGAGTAAGGAGGGTGGGGGAGAGTAAAAAGAGCTGAGAGAGGGGTGAGAGAGAGTGAGAGTAAGGGAGTGAGGAGAGGAGAAAAAGATGAAAGAGAGAGGTGAGAGACAGGGAGAGTAAGGAGGATGGGAGAGAGTAAAAAGAGGTGAGAGAGGGGTGAGAGAGAGTGAGAGTAAGGGGTGGGGAGAGGAGAGGAGAAAGGTCAGAGAGATGGAGAGAGAGTGAGAGTAAGGGGGTGGGGAGAGCAGAAAAAGATGAAAGAGAGGGGTGAGAGAGAGCGAGGGTAAGGAGGGTGGGGGAGAGTAAAAAAAGAGGTGAGAGAGATGGAGAGAGAGGGAGAGTAAGCAGGGTGGGGAGAGGAGAAAGAGGTGAGAGGGAGGGGTGAGAGAGAGCGAGAGTAAGGGGGTAAGGGAGAGCAGAAAGAAGTGGACAGGGAAAGAGAGAGAGGTGAGTGAGAAAGAAACAGATGGGGAGGTTGAGGGGAGAAACAGAAATGGAGGGATAAAGAGAGAGATGAGAGAGGAGGAAGAGAGGAAGAGGCAAAGGGAGATTGAAAGGAGAGCTGAACGAAACTGAGAGGGGAGAGAGAAAGAAGGAGAGGGGGAGGGAGAGAGAGAGGAATATGTAAAAGGAGAGTGAGGGGAGAGCAGAAAGAGGAGAGAGTGGGGTAGAGGGTGAGAGTAAGGGGATGGAGGAGAGTAAAAAATAGGGGAGAGAGAGGAGAGAGAGAGGGAAGGAGGGGGGGAAAGAGAGAGAGAGAGGTGGGTGAGAAAGAGAAAGATGAGGGTTAAGGGGAGAGAGAGGATGAGATCAAAGGAGATTGAAAGGAGAGCTGAAAGAAACAGAGAGGAGGAAGAGAGCAGAAGGAAATAAAGAGAGATGGAGGGAGGTGAGAGCTAGAGGGATATGTAAAAAGAGTGAGGGGAAGACCAGAAAGAGGTGAGAGGGGGAGGGAAGGTTCAGAAAGAGTTAGAGTAAGGCAGGAAGAGATGGAGAGAGGGGGAGAGAGAGAGGTAAAGGGAGAGTGAGGGGATATCAGAATAGAACAGATAGAGTGAGAACAGAGAGGGAGATATAGAAGCTAAAAGAGAAACGACGGGGTGAGTGTGAGAGAAGAAAAGAAGAGACAGAAATAGAGAGAGGGTGCACGGGAGGGACAGAGATCGAGAAGGAGAGAGAGGGAGAAACAGAGAGAGAGAGAAGAGAGGATGAAATGCTATAGACCTGAGTGTTTACAGGTTGTTAATATGCAGCGACATGTCCATGAGGCAAACAATGAATGTGTGTGTGAGCGGGATCAATGCTCACACACACTCTCACACACACACACACACACACACACTCTCACACACACACACATGCATACACACACACACACACACACACACACACACACACACACACACACACACACACACACACACACACACACACACACCACACACATATATATATATATATATATATATATATATATATATATATACACACACACACACACACACACACACACACACACACACACACACACACACACACACACAGTGTCATATCTCAGACTCCTGTTTCCACATGTTGTGGTCATACATACACACAGAAGAGAAGGTCACTCTCTCTCTCTTGTGACAGTCAGGTCGTGTTGCATAAACGTCTAAAAGATAATATATTTGTTTCTTTGGTTGCCATGGAGATCAATGTATGATGTAACCAGGTGATGTGGTTTGCATGTTGATGTGACACGGGTGTTATGTTGAATGTCAGTTCATTATATGTGTCCTGTAGCCCGGAACCAAGAAGACAGTGATGGGTATGGGACTGAGACTATGGGGCTATGAGACTTTGGGGCTATGAGACTATGGGACTATGAGACTATGGGACTATGAGACTATGGGGCTATGAGACTATGGGACTTTGAGACTATGGGGCTAGGAGACTATGGGACTGAGACTAGTGGGGCTATGAGACTATGGGGCTATGAGACTTGGGGCTATGAGACTATGGGCTATGAGACTATGGGACTATGAGACTATGGGACTATGAGACTATGGGGCTATGAGACGTTGGGGCTATGAGACTATGGGGCTATGAGACTATGGAACTATGAGACTATGTGACTATGAGGCTATGGGACTATGGGGCTATGAGACTATGGGACTATGAGACTATGAGACTATGGGACTATGGGGCTATGAGACTATGGGACTATGAGACTAGGGGGCTATGAGACTTTGGGGCTATGGGACTATGAGACTATGAGACTATGGGGCTATGGGACTTTGGGATGATGAGAGACTATGGGACAATGAGACTATGGGGCTATGGGACTATGGGACTATGAGACTATGGGTATGGGACTATGGGACTATGGGACTATGAGACTATGGGACTATGGGACTATGAGACTATGGGACTATGGGACTATGGGACTATGGGGACTAGGGACTATGACTAAGGGGCTATGAGACTAAGGGACTATGAGACTATGGGGCTATGACACTATGGGACTATGAGACTATGGGGCTTTGGGACTATGAGACTATGGGACTATGAGACTATGGGACTATGAGACTATGGGACTATGAGACTATGGGACTATGAGACTATGGGACTATGAGACTAAGGGACTATGAGATTATGGGACTATGATACTATGGGGCTATGAGACTATGGGGCTTTGGGACTATGAGACTTTGGGGCTATGAGACTATGAGACTATGGGACAACGGGGCTGTAACTAGGTGCTAATATCTGACGGTTTGTTTTAAAACTGCTTATTCATTCGTAGTAAAAAAGAAAAAGCAAGTAAAAAACTTCGCACTGTATTTGTTTTTACTGTAATGATCAACTAACCCAACCTCTAGTGTGCATAAGACAAAATGCACTCTGAGAACTGAATCACAAAACCAAACTTTAACTTTAAGTACTTCTGTTCTTTGGGAGCTCTTCTCAATATTTCTCAATTAAAACCATTTTGAGTACTTTGACTTGCCTCCTTTTGATCAGATTAAAAAAAAAAAAAAAAAAAAAGTCCTATAAGGCAAAGAAATAAAAGGTTGCCATTGTTTTGTTTTGTTCTTCTGTAAAAATCCATCCAGCTTTTATTATTTTTGCCAGATAAATGAACGTCTCTCTCTGAATGCACGCAAATGCTAATCCTTTGCAAAGTTGAAGCTGGCAAAGTGTGGCCGGCCTTTTTTCTTGTGCACCAAAGAAGTTCTTGTTGGACTAAAGACGTATGCTGCCGATCGATTGGTCGACTAAAAAGGGGGCGCGGCTAAAACTCTCATAACACCGCACATCTCTATGATACAGCTGACCTAAAGGTGTAAAACGGACATTGAAATAATTACAGTTTTATTTTTAATTCATTTAGATTGAATGATGGAAGGAATTAATCTTTCCCTTTAAATATCAATAGACAAATATAACATTCAAGGTGATTTTTTCACAATTGTAGCGAGTATTACATAACTTTAAGAAAATATACCTCGGTGCATGATGGGATATAGCAGTGCGCAAAGTCTGCTCGGATGCACTCGTCGTTCGCGGCCGATCTCCATGGAAACGCAGGAAACCAGGGCACATTTGTCGACCTCATTTGTCGGGGGCATGAAATGGAACGGGCCTTGTCACGCCGGAAGTGACATAAGAGCCCTTCAAATGCAGCCGACGAAGTGTGAAACTGTCGAATTGGGACACGGCTCATGTACCTGACCCAAACTGCACTCACAAGACTACACCTGCAGGGGGAGCTCATGCAAAAACTGCTATTTATGTAGAAAAACGTGCAAGTAAACAATGTATTTATATAAAGACAGATTAAACATGTTAATAATGAGGTTAATCTGACATTTAATAGATAAATACTAATAAATACCAAATCTTCAGCTCACTCACTTCTCCTTTTCCGCTGTTGTTCCAGAGAAATCCAGTGGTGGAAGGTAATGGAGTAAAAGTAGTGAAGTACTATACTTAAATCAAAACGTTGGTATCTGTACTTTTACCTGAATAGATTTTACAGTGGATACTTTTAACTTTTTACTTCACTACATCTGAGAGCAGTATCTGTACTTTCTGCTCCACTACATTTTTGAACAGGACTGAAAAGTAAAAGTATTTTTCATTATTTTCTGAGACCTGCAGAAAAGGCTGAGGGTTTATTTTTAACACGTTCATAATCTGAGCAAACAAAAGTATCCGAAGAAAAACAGCTTGGTTTTTATGAAAATCACTACATCTGAAGCTTTATAATACCTCAAAACCTGCACGAAATACTTTTACATTTGACTCTTAAAGTACTTTTTTTAAACAGGTACTTGAATACTTTTAATTAAGCAGACTTTTCTCCGTGATACTTTGACTTTTGAGTAGTTTTTGCTCCAGTATCTGTACTTTTACTTAAGCACCACCAATGAGTCTAAATCCTTATGAAGTAAAATGATTATTCGACAAACTGAGTGTAAAGTATTTTGACGTCGCGCTCGTTTAACCTGCTGTTCTGTTTCTGTTTCGGGAGCGTCCTCGTCTCCTTCTTCTGCCTGCGACCTTCGTGTTTCCTCTTCACACATTTACATGAAGGTTTAATCAATGGCCCATCTGTCTGTATTTACTCCCATAAAGCGCCTTCATATTGTATGCATTACCGCAGCCCGAGTCAATAATCACTCTTTATCTGAGTGCGCGATGACTCACTCCACCTCACACGCCGACGGACGACTTTGTTTGTTGTCACAGAGAAAGTGTCTAATCTATCTGTAGCGCCGAGGCTAAGGAGGCTAAGGAGGAGGAGAATTAAGATATCGATGGAGTTTTGACTTCTTTATGTACTCAAGAAATCATTTGGTTACAGAATTGCCTTTGTGTCCTTAAGCAAGACACTTCGCCCCCCAGTATATTCCTACAGCTCACCTCACATCGTTACATCATGAGCGACGTGTGTGTGATGTGTCGGCGCGAGGATCCAACCATCGACCTTTGGGCTTGTTTGAACGTTTAAACGCTGAGCTTCTACCAAACAATGTACGGCGCAACTTAAAGGTGAACTATGGTGCTTTTCTGCTTGTTTCCATGGAGATGTTGCCCTGAGTGTTCCATGGCATGAAACTTTCAGGCTTTCAGCAAAAGGAAGAAGGGAAAGGGGGAAAAAAAAAAGGAGGAAAGAAGGAAGGGAAAAAAGAGAAGAAAGGAAAAAATAAAAGAGAATGGAGACTCAACCCTGAAACTGAATGTCAAAAGTAGTTTTAACCAGACTAAACTCCTCAAACCAGCCCCTCACCTGCCCAATCATAAAACATTAGCTCATTGTCGCCCCCAACCTGCCCCTCAACCTGCCCCCTCAACCCGCCCCCTCAACCCGCCCCATCAACCCCGCCCCCTGAACCCGCCCCATCAACCCGCGACCTCAACCCGCCCCCTCAACCCGCCCCCTCAACCCGCCCCCTGAACCCGCCCCATCAACCCTCCTCCCTGAAAACCCCCCCATCAACCCTGCCCCCTCAACCCGCCCCATCAACCCGCCCCCTCAACCCGCCCCATCAACCCGCCCCCTGAAACCGCCGCCCCATCAACCCGCCCCCTCAACCCCGCCCCATCACCCGCCCCATCAACCCTCTCCCTCAACCCGCCCCATCAACCCGCCCCATCAACCCCGCCCCATCAACCTGAGAAAATAAATGGTTTGAGAGGAAAATTAAAGAAGATTTTTTTTTGTTAGGAAGAGAATCCTTCCTTAAACAGAAATGGAGCCTGAGACATAATCTCTCACAGATCTACAACTCCATCCTCAGACCCAGAACAAACAGAAACAAAGAGAATAATAGGCGGCCATTACAGGTTGAATAGGGCCGTTAAGACTGAAACTGGAGACAATAACTGTTTACAGTTCCAGTGTAGTTATTTCCTCTCTTCAGATATAAGTCAGTGTCCAGCATCAATCTGACCAGAAATGAAGAAGAAGAGCAGCGAAACATCTTCACTCTTTCAACGTTTTGTCCAGTTGACAGATTTAAACTTCATCTTTTGCCATATGGTGAAACATTACAGTTAATAAAAAAAAAATAATAAAGTTACTGTATATCGTGACTCTTTAAGATCATAATGTGGGAGATTGCAGCCAAAACAATAACATCTCCATGGAGACAAGAAAAGTTCCGCAATGTGGTTTTAATGAGTTTCACTGGCGCACAGATGACAGTAGAAGAGTAGCGCTGGCGTGTGTACTCATAGTCCTGCGGTACTCCCATATGTCAGAGTGAGATATCCGCTCACACTTGTGCAGGTGCTGGAGCATTGAAGCCTAACCCTCCATGTCGCCTCCTTTGGCTCTGACCTGATCCTGCCCCGAGGCGCCTGCATGGACCCGTCTGAACCCCGATGCTTCTTCCATTATGACAGCGGGACAGGGAGCCAGAATATAGGGCAGGTGGTGTGTCCAGGCTGTGCCACGGCCTAATCCTCCCCCCCCGCTACGAGCCAGTGTGCTGAAGCAGAACCGTGGTTCCGCTCCAGGACGGACACAGACCTCACCCTCGTGTACTGTAATAACACGAGCTGTTTTGGAGGACGGGCTTTGAGGACACAACAGTCCGTCCTGTTTGTCCAATAGTGACGTGGAGGGACGAGGATTTATCTGGAAACTGCACAGGGTTTTGTTGAGTCTATTGCAGGATTATATTGTATTGTACTAACAGTTTTATTTAGGGGAGGTGAGGACATGTACTGTACTGTGTGACTTTTCTGGTGGGGGTGTACCACTTTGAAATAGACTTTTTCATCAAAGACATGAACTGCAGCAAATAAACAGCAGAATGAACCAATAATTAGCCAAAAAAAAGACGTATCCACAGCTCCATAGCTCAAAACTTACCATATTACAACAAAAATACCCCAAATCTGTCCACTTTTATTAAGAAAAAGTACTCAAAATATAGTAATTGTAGTGACAGGTCTAAGAGGACACGCCCCTGCTCGTCTCCATGGCGATGTTCCACAGTCAGCGGTGGAACGTGACAAAGTAAAAGTAGTAAAGCATATGTAGATATATGTTCTTTGCTTGAGTGCATTTTACAGTGGATACTTTTTACTTTTACTTCATTTGAGAGCAGGTATCTTACTTTTTGAATTTGAATGTTTATTTTGCTCTGGATTACACAGACTTCAGCAGCGTATGCTCAAAAATGCCTTGAAAAACATAACCCCTCTCCGCTGACCTGACTTGTAACGTGGCCCAGCGCTGTTATTTGCTTGTGTCCATGAAGATAAGTTTAATGCTCCACTGTGGAATCTTCCTGACACATCGAAACGAGCAGAAAAGTGCCATTCTGTCCGGTCCAGTCTGGTCCAGCCCGGTCCAGTCTGGTCCAGTCCAGTGGTCCAGTCTGGTCCAGTCCAGTCCGGTCCAGTCGTTCAGTCTGGTCCAGTCTGGTCCAAGTCCGGTCCCAGTGGTCCGGTGGTCCAGTCCCAGTCCAGTCTGGTCCAGTGGTCCAGTCCGGTCCGGTCCGGTCCAGTCTGGTCCAGTCCGGTCCAGTCTGGTCCAGTCTGGTCCAGTCCAGTCCGGTCCGGTCCAGTCTGGTCCAGTCCAGGTCCAGTCTGGTCCGGTCCGGTCCAGTCCGGTCCAGTCCGGTCCAGTCCTGGTCCAGTCGGTCCAGTCTGGTCCATTCCAGTCCAGTCTGGTCCAGTCTGGTCCTAGTCCAGTCTGGTCCAGTCTGGTCCAGTCTGGTCCAGTCCAGTCTGGTCCAGTCCGGTCCGGTCCAGTCTGGTCCAGTCCGGTCCAGTCCGGTCCAGTCTGGTCCAGTCCGGTTCAGTCCAGTCTGGTCCAGTCGGTCCAGTCTGGTCCAGTCCGGTCTGGTTCAGTCCGGTCCAGTCTGGTCCAGTCTGGTCCAGTCCGGTCCAGTCTGGTCCAGTCTGGTCCAGCGTGGCTCTTTTGTGAGTCTGTGGGACATTTATTACCTGAGCAGAGCTTGTTTGTCACCAGCTCCATCTGACCCACTTCTATTGATATAAAGAACATTGTGAGCTTTAAGAACAGGAACAGGAATCAGGTATACTGGACACAGGACGTCCACAGAGACGGAGAAAGAGAGGAGAGAAAGAGGGAGCAGGGAGCAGAGGGGAGAGGGGAGAAGGAGAGAGAGAGAGAGAGAGAATGTGAGAGGGGGGATAGACGAGAGAGACAAAGGTGGGAAGGTAGAGAGAGAGAGGGGAGAGAAACAGAAAGCGAGCGAGAGAGGAGGTGAGAGGGAATAGGGGGGAGGGTGAAAGAGAGAAAGAAAGAGAGGACGAGAGACAAAGGTGGGGGGAAGAGAGACGGGAGGTGCGGGAGGGCGGGCAAAGGAGGGAAGGGGGAAAGAGAGAGAGTAAAAGAGAAAGAGAGAGAGAGAGAAAGAGAGAGAGAGAGCAATATCAGGTACAAAGTGTTCTCAGGAGCTGTAACCAACTGCAACATCCATCAACAAACCACCACAGCAACAAGACTACTACTACTACTACTACTACTACTACTACTACTACTACTACTACTACTGCTGCTACTACTGCTACTACCTCTATCACCACTCTACTACAACCATTACTACTACTACTATCACTAATATACTAATACTACTCTTACAACTACTTCTACTACACAGTCATTATTGCTGTGGCACTTTTATCTTATCTACTATATTACTACAATCATTATGACTGGTATGTAATTAGTGCCATTAAGAAGTACTGTTACTAACTTGGTATGTATAACCACTGCTACTTGTACTACAATTACAATACTATGATGTAACTACTGCAATTTTTTGTCAACAACACCTACTACTACTATTACAACACCTACTACTACTGCTACTACTACTACTAGTACTACTGAAACAACACCTACTACTATTACTACTACTACTACAACAACAATTACTACTACTACTACTACTACTACTACTACTACTACTACTACTACTATTGTACTAATACTACTACTTCTTATTACCATACTGTACTATCTACTACTGCTGTAATTGCTGTTATTTCTACTGCCACTTCTACGTGTACTACAATTATTTTATTTTATTTTATTTTATTTAACCTTTATTTAACCAGAAAAAGTCTCATTGAGATTAAAAATCTCTTTTACAAGAGCGTTCTGGCCAAGACAGGCAGCAGTTCAGATGCATGTTTGTTACAGTTTCCACAGTCCAAGCACACACATACATATAAAACAGTTTATTTATTTAATTTATTTATTTATTAATTACAATACTGTGATGTAAAAACTGCAAATTGGCATCACACTGGTGACTACTACTACAACAGCTACTATTACTACTACTACTACTACTACTACTACTACTACTACTACAACTACTATTGTACTAATACTACTACTTCTTATAACCACACTGTACTATCTACTACTGCTATAATTGCTGTTACTTCTACAGCTACTTCTATTACCACTACTACTGCTACTAATACTACTACTGGCACTACTGCTGCTACTACTACTACTACTACTTCCATTCCTATACTACCAGTACTGCTACTACTCCTCCACCCCGTCCCGCCCTGTACAGTCTCAGTCGATGCATCAGAGTACAGTCGGCTGCTTTGTTAGTTAAAAAGATCCCGCTGGAAGTCTCGTAATTACACTGAAAATATATTGTTTTGAATGGCACAGGGATTTAGCTTTTTAATGAGACAGTCCTCCCCAGAGCGGTTTTACATACCGCTACAAAACGCCGCTCATGTTGGGGAGCGTTTAGAGGAAGAATTTACAACCCAGAGTCATATTTTAAGTCGGGGAAACTCGCTCAGACGTTTTTTGCATAAACTAAGAGATGTGGTGTAGAATGTTGGAGACGTGTCCACGGCGTGTGAGGGACGCCACTGTGCTGCCAGGAAGTCTTGTCAGAATAACACTTTTACAACAAGTACTTGGTTTTGTTACTTACATAAAAGTACAGACACCAGGGAAAAGAAATAGAACACAATGGTCTACAGTCCTTCAGCCAATCAGGACGCAGAACACAATGGTCTACAGTCCTTCAGCCAATCAGGACGCAGAACACAATGGTCTACAGTCCCTCAGCCAATCAGGACGCAGAACACAATGGTCTACAGTCCCTCAGCCAATCAGGACGCAGAACACAATGGTCTACAGTCCCTCAGCCAATCAGGACGCAGAACACAACGCACGATCACACTCAGCCAATCAAAAAAAAAGACAAAATTGCTACCCTCAAAAAATCAGTGCAAACACAATGGACCACGAAAGGTCCCCCATGATACAGCGAGAACACAAACTGTAATAGATGAATAATGAAACAACGAGACCACGAAAAGTAAAAAATATCATGTGACAACGTACCTGAAAGTGTAAAGTATGTAAAAGTTTGTTTAAAAATGTATTTAAAGAGTAAAAAGTAAAAGCAGCCGCAGTATTTTGTGCAGATTCTGAGCTCTATAATAAAACTTAAATGTTTTGATTTTGATACAGATTTGTGCTGACTTTTCTTCAGCAGAAAAAATGTACTTTTTTTTAAATTTTTTTCTAGCTGTTGTAGTGACTAACAGGGAAATAAGTTTGAAGATCTGGAGACAGGCTGCAGGACTCGACTCAGCAGCTCATGATTTATATGAGGCCCATATTCTTCTCTCAGACTGAAAACACCCTGTTCCACCTTGTGATGTCATCATGTGGCAATACAGGAAGTGCTCCACTGTGTTTTTAAACTCCACACACCTTCACTAGAATCATTTGAATGATTTTCAGCTCTGGATTTGCCAAACTCTACTGAACTAAAGGTAAAAGGAGCTGTCAACTTGAAAACTACCACTTCATGACATCACAAGGTGGAGCAGAGCATTTCGAGGAGGTGCCAGTATTATAACATGATTTAAAGCTCACGAGAGTCACTTTTGTGTAACATAGAACTGTCAACCTAGAGGTTCACTGTAGGAACATATTTCCACTTTTAATTCCTTATATTTGTGACAATCATAATGTTGTACTTTTCAATATACTGGTTAAAACTTGAAAATAATCATAAAAATATAATATTATGTTCTCAGTATGAAGATTGTATTTGATTAAATCTGTGGAGATGCTGCATTCACCTCCAAATGAGTTTGAAATATTTGAGTATTAAGTGTCTCTGTCGTTCCAAAAGCCTCGTGACAGTTTTATATTTAACAGTGAGAGAAGAGGAGCTGACCCTGCATTAAACCCACCTCCATTTATCCTCCCACAATCCTCCTCTTTGTGTCGCAGGAACATACAGACTGAACTCAACCACAAGACTTAAACTTTCAACTTCTTCTCTGGAGTTTGAATAATACATATTGATATTTAATCTGTCTGCAGTCCCTCTAAATCTCTCCATCTGAGAGGGATGGAGGGAGAGAGAGGGGAGGGAGAGAGAGAGGAGCGAGGAGAGGGAGAGAGGGGGGGGGAGGGGGGAGGGAGGGCCAGAGGGAGGGAGAGAGGAAAGGGAGAGAGGGGGGGGAGGACGGAGAGAGAGGGGGAGAGAGGGAGGGAGGGAGAGGGAGAGAAAGAGGAGAGAGAGAGGGGAGGGAGAGAGACGGGGCGAGGGAGAGACGGAGAGAGAGGAGAGGGAGGGAGAGAGAGAGAGAGAGAGGGGGGGGGGGGAGATAGGGGCAGAGGGGGATGGAGAGGGAGGGGAAGAGAAGGAGGGGGAGGGAGAGGGAGAGAGGGAAAAGGGGGGGGAGACAGGATGGAGAGTGAGAGGGAGAGAGAAAGGAGAGGGAGAGAAGAGAGAGAGAAGAGAGGGAAAGTGGGAGGGAGGGAGGGAGGGAGGGAAGGAGGGAGACAGAGGTCGAGGGAGTAAGGAGGGAGAATGACGAGAGAGGGAGAGGGGGACAGAGAGAGAGAGGGGCAGACAGAGTAAGTTAGGGAGAAAGAGGAATAGAGAGAGAGGAAGTGAGGGAGAAGGGGAGAGTGTGACAGAGAGAGATAGTAAGAGAGGGAGAAAGAAAGGAAGAGAGAGAGAGGGAGGTAGCAGGTGAGGGAGGGAGTGACGGAGAGGGGAGGTGAGACAGAGAGAGGGGAGAGAGTAAGATAGGGAGAAAGATAGGGGGTGAGAGGAAGAGAGAAAGAGAGACAATAAGAGAGTGAGGATAGAGGGATAGAGTCAGTGTGTGTTTGTGTTTGTATGTGTGTGTTTGTGTGTGTGAGAGAGAGAGAAAGAGGTAGAAAGAGAAGGAGAGAGTGATAGATAGATTGCTAGATAGATAGATAAATAAATAGATAGGGGCGCGAAGGAAAAATGTAGAGAAAGAGAGAGTGAGAGAAAAGAGGGAGTAGAGTGATAGGGAGAGGGATAGAGGGACATAGGGAGAAGGAGAGAGTTGGAGAGAGTGATAGATGGGCAGAGAGTGAGAGCGGGACAGAGTCGCTCACTCTGGAGGCTGTGATTGGAGGAGCAGATGTCTTTAAAGGTGATGCAGTCCCTTGAGTTAAACTGTGTGAGACTTTTGGGGCTCTGCTGTCTCCTCCATCCATCTGTTTGATTCAATGTGCCACAGACAGAGCACGAATGCTGCAAGTTATTGTTGTGTCCTCGCAATAGCCCCAACACTTGATTAAAAAGAGGGTTTGCGGGCCATATACATAATGAACATCTGACAGAAAGCAGACGGAGGACAAAATCACATTAAATGAACTGCGCCGCACCTAGCTCCGCTTAACTTGTGCAATGTCACCTTAACTTTGAAATGCAAATTGAAAAAGTACAGAAAAGTTACGCCATGCGAGGTGTCTATCAACGTCTGGTTTACAGGTTCAGTCCAAAGACTTTTTATAATTTACTCTGCAGGAGAAAGTCAATCACTGCCGTACTGCAGCTTATAAACTAAAGTGACATTTGAGGATTTGAAGCTGAACCTCCACAGCAGCGTATTAAAACTACAACAATATGTATTTGTACTACTACTGATACTAGTAACATCACACTGGTTCTGCATGAAGACTGGAGAAAGACATTTTTGTTTTGAGTTAATGTATTTTGTCTATTCAGAGCTACTGTAGCTGCCATATTGTTGCAGACTTTCAACAGTTCAGTCATTTTTCTCAGTTTAAGCTCAGTAAAGTGTCATCTGGCCCCATGCAAACATCCGTGTGTAACTACTGTAATGTTATAACACTTTAGCTCGCTCTATAAACTCATTTGAGGCACTTAAAGTTCATTTACACTGTATTTTCACGCTAAAAAAGAAGACGCTAATAGTGCTAGCATGTCTATGGAATTTTCCATTCAGTTTTTTTTTTTTTTTTTTCCCAACACTTTTACGCACGTTTTCATTAGCTGTGGCTACTTTTAAGCTAATGTTGTGCATATATTATATTATAATGAGCTACTATATGTTGTTTTATGTAACTCAGCATAATATTTCTTTGTAGGAATATAGAAGTATGATTGGTATATCCATATATTTCTTTTTATGTTACAGTTTTACAGTCTCTCTCTCTCTTACTCTTTAAATGTTCAAAATAGCGAGAGGCTTCGTGGTGTTTGTTTCAACTTTGCTCCCAAACTCTAGTGGAGGCAGAATACTCACATTAACACATTTTAAGATTGTCTGAAACACAAAATGGATTTACACAGCAAATTTCAGGAGCCTGGGATCAATATGAGCGTCGATGGTCCTGTTAGGTCAGTGTTAGATTTTTATCAAATAATGTGAATTAACTGAACAACGGTTGGCTAACGCTAGCTAGCTTGCGACTGTAATGTTATCTGTGAAAGACGTTTTAACAGCTCAAATCATCTCAGCTGTTGTAGTTCCAGCTAAGTCAGCTCTTGCTGGTCAGATTGTTCTAAAATAAAGCTCAGATTAAAGTCTAACAAAGCCTCAAACAGAGCAGTGCCTACAGTTAGCTTCACACCCCTAAGGGCATATTAATGACATCAGCTGCAAAGTATCAGCATGTGATAATATGCATGCATGTCAATATAGATGTGCAGATTGAAAAAGCCTCTGTGACCTATGTATAGTTCTTGTTTAAAGCTGAGATTCACAGGGTCCTTCATGATTCAGTGACTCTTTAAATCATTAAACTATGATTATGTCCTGTGTAGAGCATAACCCCGTCTTCGCTTACTGACCCCTTTATTACTGATATTATACATTCCTCCCTGACCTCTGGAACTTTCCCTTCAAAAGTCAACTCAAAACTGCATCTGTCACTCTTATTCTGAAAAAAAAAAAAAAAACAGAACCTCTTGGATCTTATAGATTTGAACTACCTTTGTCCACGTTCTAACTCACCCTTCATCTCAGAATCCTTGGCTGTCTCCGCTCCTCCTCCTCTGTCCAGCTTCCTCTGTCTGCCTCATCACCAACGGGGCAGAGACTTTCATCCTCTCTGCTCCTCAGCTCTTCTCACCTTACCCTCACTTTTAGCACATCATCACGTTCTTTTTTGTAAATTTTACTTTGAGCGCAGCTTTTTTTAAGCAAACTGTAAATTTGAAAAGAAAATTTTGCATATATATAAGCTGCACTTGAATATAAGGTTTTTATGTTGTAACATGAGATATTTGCACAGAAAGACGGTACACGGATGGAGCTTTTTGAGTTTTAATTTGAGACGCTTTTTTTTCAAACTGTGCCTCAAAACCTGCACCAACACGACAGTAACACAGGATGGACATACTTCATTTGCTTTTAGGCCATCTTTCCTCTGAAAGATTTGTCGTCTTTTTACACCGACTAAGTTCTTCCCGCTGCCGCCTCCAAAGTCGCACCAAGCCAAGATCCGTCGCCTTTATCGTAAAAGCTGCATCTTTTTCATTTCTTCGTGTGTTTTCCA
Organism: Periophthalmus modestus; assembly: GCA_019594935.1. Lineage (NCBI taxonomy): Eukaryota > Metazoa > Chordata > Actinopteri > Gobiiformes > Gobiidae > Periophthalmus > Periophthalmus modestus. Next base: position 15,936,277 of record JAIEZT010000021.1, read on the forward strand.
TGATGATGCACAAAATGACACTTCAAAATCAAACTAGTGTATTCTTCAATGCATAATATTTCCCCATATCTGTCTCACTTTTGCGTTTACTGTTAAAGAGCGCCCCCCGGTGGCCAGTAAAAATGTATAAAAAGCGTGGGGAAAAAAGTAGCGGCTTATCGTTTGAAATTTTATATTATTTTATATTTTATATTATATTCTGCCGTGTCATGTTTTTACCAGTGTTCTTGATTTCGCTGGTTTTGAAGCTTATAAAAAACTGTCACAAAGTAATTTAGTAAAATATATCAAGAAATACTCATGCCGATATCAATACTCCAACGATCATAGACTGTGTAAAGTTATCCTAAAACCTAGTTATCTCATCATCTCCTCCTCTCCCTCTCTTTCTCCCTCTTTCTCTCTGTCTCACTCTTTCTTCCTTACTTTCTCTCCTCCTCTCTTTCTCTCTAGCCCTCTCTTTCTCCCCTATCTTCTTCTTTTTCTCTCTTCTGCTCTAAGTGAGTGTGACGTCACCCACAGCGTCCGGCTCCAGTCAAATGAAGCTGATCCAGGCTGGAGCGGTTATAGCGGCCGATTTGGAGTTGCATATTTGAAATTCCGACCACAAGTATCATAGCAACCAAAGAGCCAATCCGGAGCGAGGCTGTTGTTTTGGCAGGGAGCAGGTGCTTAGCAACGCTGTCAATCAAACCTGTTGCTAACGCTAGGGAACCTCGGGGGAAAAGAAGGCGTCTGATTTGTCTCTTATTAATGTTCATGTCTTGAGTTTGAGTTGCATAATAGCGAAATAAAACACCAAGATCATGTAGAGCGGGTTAATACAAACATTTTAAAACCAAAATGACTCGAGTTCCTCTGGTGGGACCCCGAGGCGTTCCCGGGCCATCAGAGAGACAGCTGTTTACATGATACTAAATAACTGACGCTCCATAGCACAGTGATAATAGAATATTTTCTCTAACAGACGTATTTATGAGCAGGAGTCATATAACATTATGAAGAAAGTGTTACCTTTACATGTGATATATTTAAGTATGACATTTATAGATCAAGGTTATTACTTATTAGACCTCCTGGGACGTGCGATCTGTTCTATTCTGCTGCGTGACAGAGCTCGGAATGAGACGTCTGCTGTCACTTCTGGTTTGGTTGCGTGCCCTGCCTTCCTGGATCCTTCTCGTTCCTTTGAGTTTTCCGACAGCTGCGGAGCCGGATCAGAGCTTTTGTGAGAGCAGAATTAGCAGATGTGCACAGCCGGACAGGAAGCACTTGCCGCATCTCTTCAAGTCGCTATGCTAACACGGCACGTCATACGGTGCCACACTACATGATAATAAGCTAGCGTTAGCGTTATGCAGAATGACACTAAAGTTTTACATGAAATTAAATATCTATATGTCAGTTATATGCCCACTGTGGTTTATTAGGTTATTTATTTATTTGGCAGGGACGGTGCAATCAGATACAGTTACAAAAGAAGGACACTGCAGTTGATGCGATACAGAGTGTAGCAAGCGCTAATTTTCAACTCCCATCCCTAGTTGAGCTTTTCTACACTAAAATACATAATACAACATTATTCAGCTACATGAATAGAAAACATAGACTCTATATATAAATGGACATAGCTAACCTGCTAGCCACCACGTTCCAAACAGGAAGTGATCATGGGCGCACTTCCGACTCCATCGACTCTGGCTCTAATTCACTTTCTACTGAAAAACTCTCGCATCTCTCTGTAACTGCTGCTGTCAGATTCGTCATTTTGGTCTTAAAATGTTCATATTAACCCGCTCGACATGATCCTGGTGTTTTTATTTCACTATTATGTCCATAAACCTAAAATATGAACATTAATAACAGACCAATGACATGCCTTCGTTCCCAGAGGTCGCTTCCTCTAGCAACAGGTTTGACTGACAGCGTTGCTAAGGGCCTGTTCTCTGTTAAACCAGTGGTGCAGGCGGGAAGAGGCGTTACCTTCAACAGCCTCACTCTGGATTGGCTCTTTGGTTGCTATGATACTCGCGATCAGAATTCCAAATATTGAACTCGGCTCCAAATCGGCCGCTATAACTGCTCCAGCTCGCATGTATTAAGTTTGGCTCAGACACCCCAGTTTAACAGATGAGATAACGAGAGTTTTGTAACATAATATTACATCTCCAGTCAGACAATAGGGTGGCGGACCTTGCACTAGAAAAGTTCCATAGTGCTCCTTGAACCAAGAGGTGTTGTATTTGTGTTGATGGTTGACGAATGTGAATGCAAAATTGTTTTCTACAGTTTATCGTTATAAAGCTGCTAGTTTTCCACATAAAAGAATGAACGCCGTGTACTCAAGGACTTCAAAATACTCCATAAGCTTTGCAATGGGATTTGAACCTAACAATGATGAAACTGCACTTAATAGAAGCACTGACCTACAAACACGTAATCGAAAATACTACACATCTTCACTGCATACTCTACGTAAATCCCACAGAATAAAGCCTGCGTGCTAGTCATTGTGAAAAGCTGCAGCAAAAATAACATTTTGATGGAAAAAATAGACAAACGTGTTGGCAAGGTTAAATTATTACAAGATAGTGAAGGAACATTCTCTTCCTTCAGAGCGAGTGAACTTGAAATACCAAATGTCATTGTGTCAAAGATTATTTTTGAGCAAAAATGTACTTTCTTTTGATTTAATGGGTTGAAGGACGATCATTTTGTAAGCCTTATTTTTTACCTTGATTACAGAGAGTGGCAAATAACAGAACAGAAATAGTGATAATAATTAGCTGAAATAAGTTTACTGAAAGAAATACAGAATACATTTATTTTAATAGATTCTTTTTTCAGATCAAGGTTTAGTTTGTTTTCATCCCTGACAGTTTGGACTGCTCACTAGCCGGTCAGCTGATTTAAACAGGTTTAAACAGCGCCATCTGCAGTCTGACTTCTCCAGGACAATATCCCAGGTGTGTGAGAGTAAAAAAGCCCCTCATCCCGGTTTAAAGTATCTACCAGTTTTAGTCCTTCGTCCACCGGTAGGAAGCATAGACTGTATATATAAATGGATAAATGGACATCGCTAACCTGCTAGCCGCCACCGTTCCAAACAGGAAGTGATCATGGGTGCACTTCATGTCCCCTCTCTCTGTAACTGCTGCTGTCAGACTCGTCATTTTGGTCTTAAAATCTTCGTATTAAATCAAGATATGAACATTAATAACAGACAAATCATCTGTCTTCTTTTCTTGAGCTCACTCCCGCTAGCATTAGCAACAGGTTTGATGGACAGTGTTGCTAAGGAAGAGGCATTACCTTCAACAGCCTCGCTCTCTGGCTCTTTGGTTGCTATGATACTCGTGGTTGAAATTCCAACTATGTAATTCGGCTCAAAATTCGCCGCTATACCTGCTCGAGCCTCGACAAGCTTCATTTGACTGGAGCTGAACGCTGTGGGTGACGTTAGACTCGCTTAGTCCACTTCTTTATATAGTCTATGGAAGGAAGACCGCACCAAAACCTGTTTAACTGTTAAAGGACTGAGCACATTATAGACCATTATATCTCTCCTAGACTTATATTTTTAGCCATAAAAATCATGTTAAAGGAAGTATCAGCATGTACTTTTGATTTTTGCACACAACTTCCTCTATTTTACACCTCTATCCATCCTTATTTTTCCTTTGGTGCATCAAATAACTGACTGGGAAAATCCCGGCGACACCTGCGCTCTGATTGGTCGTCTTCGAGGGACGACCTAAGCACATTACCGTAATGACAGTAACATAATTAAAGAGCCTCATGCTTCTGCTTTGAGACACCGTTTGAATTTACATGAAGCACAGTTGGTTGCAGAGTTACGGTAATGAAAAGTCCACAACCGTGAGTCTATCGGCGGCGATAGAATCCGACGCTATAGGGTTAAATCAGCTGACCAGACACGTCACAGCAACATCACGTGATCACTGTGAGGAAGAGCGATACTGAGCAGTCCAAACTGTCGGGGATGAAACTAAGTTAACCTTTGTCTGGAAAAATAATCTATTAAAATAAATGAACATGACAGAAGACGACATTCAGTCAAGAAACAAGTAATATGTGAAGTATTATTTTGACTTGTACTATACTAATACTACTCATATTGTAATGTGTTTCCATGTCCTCCGGTGTTGTTGGATTTGAATTATATTGAAGTTGCAGGTGGGAGAAATAAGAAATGGGGGAAAGAAATGTGCAAATAGAATATCGAGTATATTGTCTGTCTATCACTTTAAACTGGTTAAAATGAACAAACATGCAGGGTATCTTAGAAATAAGTAAAGTGCTATTACGGCACTTTTGTTGTTCATTTTACAGTACATCCACTGATAGTTTGATACTTCGACCTCAACTACAACTAGATTTTAATTCAATTCGGCTTTATTTCTACAGCACATGTAAAAGAACTTGAGATGATCAAAGTGTTTCACATGAAAATCAACAAAAAACAGATATACAGATACACGATACATAAGAAAAGAAATATGAAACTATAAACGACCTTTTTTCTGTCACATATTCGATATTTGTTTGTTGGTTTAGCTGTACTGTAATCCCCAGAGGTCACATAATCGAAAAAAAACTTTATTTAAAAACCCTGGTCTTAAAATTCACCCACATTTTTACCTGTTTGGATAAATAACGCACTATCTGTTCTGCCATTACTACTACTTCAGTATTCCATCTGCCGTGAATGGGACAAGACACAGGTCGAGTTGTCGTTGAGATCCCAAAAGTAGCTAAAAGCAGCTCCATTGTTGGCTGTTTGAATGGCCGTAATGGTTTCATATAATGGCGTAATGGCTTTTAGCGCTGCATAAAAAGAGCTGTGCTAAAGGGAACGCCGTCTTCTCCAAATGTGCAGTTCTGCCAAAAATACACTTTGTTCTTTCTCTATGTTCTTTCTAAAATACAGGTAAATCTTGTACTTAAATCTAACAAGAAAAACGTCAACCACTTGCCAGGCTTTCACTGTCAACCTTCGCCGAATATCGACGCAATTCTGATTTTCCATTTGGACCTTTTTGTATCTTTACCCATTGTTCAAAATAAGATGTTTTTTTTCCTTTTTTGGTTTTTTTCGGTCCTTGTTGAGAAGCTTGGAGTCTACATTATTCTATGGGCACTATGGTGAGGGAGTATTCGTGCAGAGCAGCTGGCGTCAGAGGCTCAGATGGCGGCACGTTTGTCGTCCAATCTGAAGGTTGATGATTCAAATCCTGCTCTCGACATACAGTGAATTAAATGGAAATACATGCATTTTATAATTTTATATTTGATTGGTTTTAAATGCGCTTTAAGACAATATACAGTTTTTGTGTTATTTTCTTGGAGTTCCTGAGGCACCAGTAGAAGAAGCTCTGGTTAAGTCCTAAATTCATTTTGGTTTTGTTTTGGGTTTTTTTTTTGGTGTTCATACGTGTCTTGAGTTCTGGTTTGAGCCCAGTTTAGTCCAGATGTAGACGTGGTTTGTTTCAGTTGTAGTCCTGGTTTAGTCCTGATTTAGTCTTCATTTAGTCCTGGTTTAGTTCTGGTTTAGTCCCGGATTAGACCTGGTTTAATCCTGGTTCAGTCCTTGTTTAGTCCTGGTTCAGTCCTGGTTCAGTCCTGGTTTTTAGTCCTGGTTCAGTCCTGGTTTAGTCCTGGTTCAGTCCTGGTTCAGTCCTGGTTCAGTCCTTGTTTAGACCTGGTTTAGTCCTGGTTTAGTCCTGGTTCAGTCCTGGTTTAGTCCTGGTTTAGTCCTGGTATAGTCCTGGTTCAGTCCTGGTCTAGTCCTGGTTCAGTCCTGGTTCAGTCCTGGTTTAGTCCTGGTTCAGTCCTGGTTTAGTCCTAGTTCAGTCCTGGTTTAGTCCTGGATTAGTCTTCATTTAGTCCCGGTTTAGTTCTGGTTCAGTCCTGGTTTAGTCCTGGTTTGGTCCTGATTTAGTCTTCATTTAGTCCTGGTTTAGTTCTGGTTTAGTCCTGGTTTAATCCTGTTTTTTTCTGGTTTAGTTCTGGTTCAGTTCTGGTTTAGTCCTGGTTCAGTCTTGGTTTAGTCCTGGTTCAGTCCTGGTTTAGTCCTGGTTCAGTCCTGGTTTAGTCCTGGTTCAGTCCTGGTTTAGTCCTGGTTCAGTCCTGGTTAATCCTGTTATATTCGGTATATTATTTTGATCTTTATTTTCTATTCTTTAGGTTCACATTTGCACTGGTTTGGTTTAGTGATGATTATGTAGATGGTTTAGTCCTGGTCTAGTCCTGCTTTATCCCTCTGGTTTAGCCCTGGTGTGGCCTGGTTTCTGTTTTAGTCCAGTTTTAGTCCTGAAGTCGATGTGATGTGTACATGAATGCACTCTTTACAGTCTTGATGATGTCTTCGCATAGTCCTGGTTTAGTTCTGATGCAGACCGTACATTCACAGCACACTCCAGTGAACAGACAGTACCAGACCTTTGACATCTCTGTGGGGAATATAGCAATTATCACATCGTCAAGGGCAACCAGCGTCCCACTGCAGAAACACATAGAGCACTTCCTGTTATACTTACAGAGACTTTGTTTCTCCAGGAGAGGACGATCGCTTGGCTCTGAAGAGCAAACTGACAGTGACAGACCTGTTCAAGAAGGACTTCAAGGTGCACGACCCCAACGCCAAGTGGATCAGCGGTGAGTGCCTCCTGCTCTTATATTTATATTCACAGAAATGTGGCATAACGTGGTACTGTATGTAGTGTTGTCAGTAGTGATGGGTGGATCAATACCAAAATATCTAGTAATACTGATCCGGTACTAAAAAGTATCATTTCTCACACAAAAATATTGATACTAAATTTTTAAATGGTTTGTTTTAATCCAAATTGAATCAATTTATAACATACATTTATATTTTAGAATAATCATAGATCACTTCAAGTTGGAGTTAAACAAAATAATAATCAAGGAGAGCATCTACTTTCAATGCTTGTTTTTGTATGGATTTTCTGGCAACTCTAAGTGTTTGTGCACAAAAAGGATCCTGTAAAAGAAACATCCAGGCCTGTTTTTAGAGTTTCTTTCTGAGTCACTGAATGGCAAATACTCATCATTACCAAATACCTTTGACAATAAAAGACTGCATTTTTCCCTCTATAATCAGAGTCTTTGAGGATTATTTAAATGTATTTATTAAAGATGAGAGGAAATATCCTTCACAGCCTCCTTTACCATGACATTCTTATGTGTAATCTGTGCACTGGTATAAGGTCCTCACTGTATATGTATATATGTATATATGTATATATGTATATATGTAGAATGCACACATCTCATCTTAATGTGCTGCTTTAGCAATGCTTATGCTAATGTTGTTGCCGGGCAGATCAGAGAACGGCTATTGTTGTTTGTTTGTTTTTTTTCCCCCTTTTTTTTCTTCCAGCCATTACTCCATTAGATATTATTCTTTGACCTCTGATACAAGTTCACGTCACCCACTCACAAATGGTGTACAAAGCTGATCAGAGGACTGACAACTTTTATTTTTCTACTTTTATCATTATTATTATTATTATTTATTATTATTATTATTATTATTATTATTATGATTATTAGTGTAACCAAAATTAAATGATGTATTGGGATTAACTGGCTGGTAATCAGACTCCCTACTGATAGTAAAGTATAGTATTCTAGACCAGGGGTCAGCGACCTTTAACCCCCAAAGAATCATTTGGACCCAGTTTCCACGGAAAAGAAAACACCCGGAGCCACAAATACTTTTTGACATCTAAAATGAAGATAACACTGTATATTATTGTTTTTTTTTACCTTTATGCTTTGTATAAACAGCTATAGTCAGTTGCCTATGAGATTCATGAAGTGCTGCAGAGAAAATACTATTTTATTTATGTAAGGAAAACACTTTGAACATTTTGAACTCTTAAAAAAATAATAAAAAAAACACACCAAGTTGAAGGTAAATATTAAATATAAATATTTGCAAAATATCTGCATAAGTATTTATTTTACCTGGTTAATGGGACGTCTGCTCCTGATCCTCCAGGCTGCACAAAGTCACTCTGATCTTTATTCAGGACAGTGAGCCGTGTCTGTGAGGTGTGAGCGGGTTGTTTTTAACATAGTTCATGGTGGGAATAGCTGCTCACAGACGTATGTGGATCTGAAGATCAACAGAACTCCAAACGCATATTTCTTTATGTTTATGTCGGCATTGGGGATGGTATTCAATGTTTCAAACACAAGTTTGTCTGATCTTGGAAGGTTCTCAATATCACTCTATTTGTGATTCTAAACAAGTGTGGCCTTCTGACGAGACTGTCCAGTGTTTGAGTTTGGACACCCACATATGTTTGTGAGCTTTGTCAGCTCCAGCTCCAGATCAGGTTGACTTACACCTGCAGATGCGTTTTGGGCGGCGTTTCGGCGTGTGGACCAGCTTATACGAGTGTGACGCTTATTTTGAGTGACGAAAATTAATAAAATGTAAATGTATTTTTATATTTTCAGATCACAATAATTTTCCAATTTAGAACTACAATTTAAAAAAGAACTAACACAAATAAAATATACTTCAACTAAATACTTCAGTGTGAGGATGAAAGAGCCGCGAGTCGCCCTGATCTAGACACACATGCTCTCAAGCTGTGGAGTCATTTTGATGATCCCAAACCCGCATAAATGGAAGTGCATTTGACTTAAAACTAAAACAATACATCAAGCAATCGTTTTCCAGTAATGACACCAACCGACCATGTAGCAAATAATAAAACTGAAATAGATGTCGTCTTACAACATTTATTTGCTGTGCCACATCCACATCTGTAGATTACGTCCTTCCCTGTTGCTTCTCCAACAGCTCGAGTAGCTGCCAAATCACCTGACTCTCTCCACACAGCGTAATCTCTCTTTAATCAATGATGATGCGTTCAATGTGCTGCTGGCTCTTACATCTCACTAAAGAAACATTTGCTTTGTACGATGAACAGTGAACGCACCACGGGGAGCCTCTCACACTCAGTCTAGTTGTAAACACGAGTGAGCTTGATGCATTTGTTTGTGGAATGGCCCTGATGCATGAAGCACTTTGTAGATGTGAAGATTTTAGGATTGAAAACATGTCAAAAAATTAAAACGATCTCATTATTTTATGATTACAATTTTGAGATTTTAGTTTCAAATCCAACATTCAGTTTCAATCAAACACAGGAGAATTAACACTGAAATATGAATCACTAAATTATAAGAAGAATCACAATTTTTAATAAGTTATGGGTGCATCACATCACAATTGGGACTAAACCTGGACTAAGCCCCACCCTAAATCAGGACTAAACCGGGACTAAACCAGGACTAAACCAGGACTGAACCAGCACTAAACCAGGACTAAACCAGGACTACACCAGGACTAAATCAGGACTAAACCAGGACTAAACCAGGACTAAATCAGGACTAAACTAGGACTAAATCAGGACAAAACCAGGACTAAAGTAGGACTAAATCAGGACTAAACCAGGACTAAACCAGGACTAAACCAGGGCTAAACCAGGACTAAACCAGGATTAACCAGGACCAAACCAGGACTAAACCAAGACTTAACCAGGACTAAATCAGGACTAAACCAGGACTAAACCAGGACTAAACCAGGACTAAACAAGGACTAAACCAGGAGTGAACCAGGACTAAACCAGGACTAAACAAGGACTAAACCAGGACTAAACCAAGACTAAACCAGGACTAAATCAGGACTAAACAAGGACTAAACCAGGAGTAAACCAGGACTAAACCAGGACTACACCAGGACTAAACCAAGACTAAATCAGGACTAAACCAGGACTAAACCAGGACTAAACTAGGACAAAACCAGGACGAAACAAAGACTAAACCAGGAGTGAACCAGGACTAAACCAGGACTAAACCAGGACTAAACCAGGACTAAACAAGAACTAAACCAGGAGTGAACCAGGACTAAACCAGGACTAAACAAGGACTAAACCAGGACTAAACCAAGACTAAACCAGGACTAAATCAGGACTAAACAAGGACTAAACCAGGAGTAAACCAGGACTAAACCAGGACTACACCAGGACTAAACCAAGACTAAATCAGGACTAAACCAGGACTAAACCAGGACTAAATCAGGACTAAATCAGGACTAAACAAGGACTAAACCAGGAGTAAACCAGGACTAAACCAGGACTACACCAGGACTAAACCAAGACTAAATCAGGACTAAACCAGGACTAAACCAGGACTAAATCAGGACTAAACAAGGACTAAACCAAGACTAAATCAGGACTAAACCAGAACTAAACCAGGACTAAACCAGGACTAAACCAGGACTAAACCAGAACCAAACCAAGTCTACATCAGGATTACACAGTTACCACATGTAAATGCTCTGTAACATTTATTTCCGGTTCTTTCATGCTTAGTGCAGTCAGTGGGTTAAAATCATATTGTTACTGTTTCTGTACATAATGACATCTCAAGTAGACAGGACAGGCTTTCTACAAATTACTTTCTTACCCATTTTTTCCCAGCCTTGTGAAGGTTATCATTTTGAGTGGAATGCTTTTTTTCCCTTCAGAAAAATCTGGCCAATTTCCATCACGCAACCACAACAACCCTATACTTCATTTTGTGTATTTCCTGTATCTACTTCATGGAGCGGATTGTGCAGGATTGTGAATGCCTCAGGTGTTAGCCACAGGTCCCCCGATGAGCTGTACTATTATTATGTCTTTTTTCATGACTAATTTGTACCATTGTTCCTGGGGGTGATCTATAAAAGCTGTAAACAAATCCGCCGCACTTCACTGAATACAAACTGCTGTTGGACTGAACACATCTGGAAACGCACATCTGCTCCACAACAAATAAAACGACATTCTCAGGCTCAGTTAGTTACAATCATTTGGATGCACGTACATTTATTCACACATTTACTTCATTATCGACACGAGGCTGTAGAGTACGTCCACTCCAAACAGCCGCAGTGACCTTCAACCAGCTATAATCAGAAAAAAGTTTGTTTGAAGTACAAGTAGTAAAGTACAGGGTTTTACTTTACTTAAGCACATTTACAGTGGATCCTTTTTACTGTAAAAGTTCATTTTTATATGGGTACTTAAATACTTTTAAGTCCTTGATACGAGAATGAAGCAATTGACTCAAAAAATTCAAGCGTCCCACACACATAGACGGATTATTCGACTATGGACCTACCTGGACGACTGGGGCAAAAAAGTATTTATTCAGCCACCGTTTGTACAAGTTGTCCCACTTAAAAAGATGAGAGAGGCCTGTAATTTTCATTTTCATCATAGGTTCACAACTGTGAGAGACAGAATGGGAGGAAAGGAAATCACATTGCGGGATTTTTAAAGAATTTATTTGTAAATTATGGTGGAAAAATTAGTCAATAACAAAAGTTCATCTCAGTACTTTGTTATATACCCTTTGTTGACAATGAGGTCAAATGTTTTCTCAAAGTCTCCATAAGGTTTTCCCATCTCCTCTACAGCAGTGAAGTTTTGGGGCTGTCGCTGGGCGACACGGACTTTCAGTTCCCTCCAAAGATTTTCTATGGGGTTGAGATCTGGAGACTGGTGAGGCCACTCCGGGACCTTGAAATGCTTCATACGAAGCCGCTCCTTTGTTGCCCGGGCGGTGTGTTTGGGATCATTGTCACGCTGAAAGACCCAGCCACGTTTCATCTTCAATGCCTTTGCTGATGGAAGGAAGTTTTCACTCAAAATCTCACGATACATGGCTCCATTCATTCTTTCCTTTACACGGACCTTTACACAAAGCATGATGTTTCCACCCTCATGCTTCACAATAGGTCTTTGTGTTGAGTTTTTTACCAAAAAGTTCTCTTTTGGTTTCATCTGACCCTATGACATTCTCCCAATCCTCTTCTGGATCATCCAAATGCTCTAGTAAACTTCAGACGGGCCTGGACATGTCCTTAATCAGGGGGACACGTCTGGCCCTGCAGGATTTGAGTCCCTAGCGGCGTGGTGTGTTACTGAGGGTGCCTTTGTTACTTTGGTCCCAGCTCTCTGCAGGTCATTCACTGGGTCCCCCGTGTGGTTCTGGGATTTTTGCACAATTGGTGGGTGACTAAATATTTTTTTGCCCCATTGTATAAGGCCACATGCACATGGTAATATAAAAGAAATTGATTTAATGTTTAAATTCACACATTTTTAAGTATCATCGTGGTATCAGAATCTGTACTGATACTCAATACCAATTCCTTGGTATCAAAATCAAGCCTGAAATCTTACTATCATGACAGCACTAATAAGGCCATGTAGACTGTCTGTATAAAAGCATGTGGCTAGCCAATTTTATTAGCCTATTAGTTCAACACTACTCTGATTACAATACACTCCTGTATGTGAATAAACATATATAGTACACTCCTGTATGTGAATAAACATATATAGTACACTCCTGTATGTGAATAATCATATATAGTACACTCCTGTATGTGAATAATCATATATAGTACACTCCTGTATGTGAATAATCATATATAGTACACTGGACTTCCTGACATCGACTCTCACATGATTCAATATGGCCAATTTATTTTACCCGGCCCGTCCATAAACACACATGATGTGAGCTCTGTGCTTCACACTGACAGCGCTCCATTATTTCATCTTCATTAGTGTCATTTTGCCTCTCCCCTGCTCGGCCTGCTTTGGGGATTTGGTATAATGGCTCTTAAAACCTAATTTTGTATACTTTTTCTCTCTCAGACCTACCCTCGCCACCCATCACTCTTTCCCCCATAGACTGAGCGAATGCCCTTAATGATCACATCTTTGTGTATGTGAATGATGAGGGATAGGCTGTTTGGGGAGTTTGCTAACGCTATCAGGCTAGCAGTGTTGTTTGGGGGAGTTTGCTAACGCTATCAGCTTCAGTTGTGCCATTTTGCTTGATGTGACTTATCTTTAGCGCACAGAGGTCGCGGGAGCAGGATCCCGGCTTCATTTCTCAGACTAGTCATTTTTGCAGAGATCTGTGAATGTGGATAAACTGCTAAAAGTCTCATTATGAAGTGAAAAGTACAGAGCGATAGAGCGGAGGGTGGGTAGAGAACGTGATCCACTGAAAATACATTCACTGCATTCAGTCCATATAGTAACACCCAGGAAATGCACTGGCTGTAATTAAAGGTGGACTCTGGAACCTTTCAAGTTGTCTCTGTGGAGATGTTATAGGCTTTTTGCTAAGCTCGGGTCATAAACATGGCCGCCTGTTAAAGCCAATGTGCCGCTCTCAATGGTGCATGTTTCTAGATGAGCCTGTAGTGCAGGTACATCCAGTCCTGCCCATGGACCATGTGCCACTGAGCCGCCCCCATGTCACTCTGCACGACGAGAGCGAGCGGAGCGAGTTATAAATTATAATGGCTAGCTAGTTCACTGTGTCTCAGTCACTTTTTTTTTTTTATCAGGAAAAGCTGCAATAAACAACCTATTAAAATTCAAATGAATTAAAATAAAGTCTAACCAATTATTTTTATATGTAGAATACTTCAGTTTGTGGTGTTGTTTTCAAATTTATTATGCCTCAAAATGAGCGTTAGCGTTAGCATCGAGACACAAACATGTCTCTTTCTAAACACAGACGTGTCTCTGGTGACGTCATTGTATTTGTGTCGTGTTTAAAGTGTCGTCAGTGACATCCACCTGCAGCTCTCTATCCACTGTCTGACCCTAACCCCGTGACCTCTGACCCCTGACCCCTGACCCCTAACCCACCTGCAGCTCTCCGTCCACTGCCTCATCTTTAAATATATTCATTTAAGTGTGACTCTGCAAAAACCTCTAAAATAATATTATTCAATTATATACAGGAAGTAGTGACAGTGACAGTGAGGCTATTGCTTTGCCTGAAATGTTACACACTATGGCATTTCACTTATCTATCTTGTATTCATTCAATCACAGGTGTTTTTTGCTTAAGATAACTTTTAAAAACATGTGTTTTTACTGTGAGCGGGGTCGCCTCTCCACTGATCTTACTTGTATCTTGGCCTGGTATCACTTGCTTTGCCAAAATGACGTAGTGCGGAACATTCTAGGCAAAGCAATAATATGGAGAGAAGCAGGTGGCAAACCTTTCACGAGGAAAAGTTACGTAGTGCACTTTTATTTTGAGACTTAAGTCACCTCTTAAGGATAATATATAAGTGCACATGATCATTATAACATCATCATTGTGATCAAGCTCTTGGGGAAGTACATTTTATATATTTTGCGTATCGCCCACACAGGCTTATGTAAGTGTAAAGACGTTTCGAGCTAAACTCTTCCATCTGAGGCATATTTCTGTTGAAGCAGTGCTGTGGCCTCAGTCGTCGGGTCACTGCGAGTCAGAGAACACTTAATACATAACAATTTGAACTTTCAGCACATTTTACTGACGCAGAGCAAAAGGTCAAAGAGTCTTTAGCTGCACAAAGGGAACATTACGAGACTTCTGCGGGCCGCTGGGTGATCATTATGGGCTCAGTAATGGAATAGCAATACATTTAATACCATAGAGACAAGCAGGTTATGCAACCAGGACATGTCATAGGTCAGATCTGTGGAGTGGCGCGTCTGTAACTCTACACCTGTAAACACCTGTAACTGTAACAAAAGCATTTCCATGGAAACAAGCATGAGGCGGATCCCGGACCCCTTCACCAGAAAAGTGTATATACGTACAAAAAAATAAAATCTCCTCCTCTACCTCCGCGGGTGGTCTTTTTCCCCTCTTTTTCCACGCTCGGGACCTCTACCACAGGCCTGGGAGCTTGAGAGGTCTCTGCACATACATATATCTCTCTCTCTCTCTCTCTCTCTATATATATATATACATATATATATATATATACATATATATATATATATATATATATATATATATATATATATATATATATATATATATATATATATATATATATATATATATATATATATATATATATATATATATATATATATATATATATATATATATATATATATATATATAAATAGTCCTCCTTTAGACAGGAAAGTACCTCAGTGTAATACATTTGCATTTGTGTATTACATATGTTCTCTGTTCTCTGGAGTCACTGTTGAAGAGATCCACTTTTCTACTTTCATTGAAAATAACAATTGCCACTCCCAGTGATGGTCTGTTTAATAATGACGTACTTCATCAAATATAAGTGTGATTCCCCATAGTGTCTGATCAGAGCATGTGAAGGTGAGGAGGGTCTGCTGGGATATGCCTCTGCAGCAACGTTCTCTCTCTCTCTCTGTCTCTCTGTCTCTCTCTCACTCTCTCTCCGTCTCACTCTCTTTGCCTCTTTCTCTCTGTCTTCCTCACTCTCTGGTTCTCTTTTTCCCTCACTGCCTCTCTCTCCCTCTCTCTCTGCCTTTCTCTCTCTCTCCCTCTCTGCCTCTCTGTCTCTCCCTCTCTCCCTCCCTCTCTGTCTCTCTGTCTCTCCCTCTTTCCCTCCCTCTCTGGTGTCTGCGTTCGTGTTGTTCACAGTTCCATGTCTGATCTCTGTGAACAGGGAGAGGTCAGTGATGGAGGGAGACTTGATTCTGCTTTCATTAGAATTCAGTCACAAAAGAAGAACTTAAAGACACAATATGTAACTTTGAGGGTCCGCTACCTGTTTGTGTCCATAAAAATGTTTTTGCTTTGCTTCAAATGTTCCACGGAACTACAAAATACATTAACTCCATTGAGATAAGCTGGCCACCAGGTCAAGTTACAGGCTAGATCTGTGGAGACAAGTAGGTTTTGGACTTTCTAAAAGTTACATAGTGCTCTTTAACACACTGATTTGCAGTTTCAGTAGTAATAACATTATTTACAGTGGTCCATTAGACTCCATTATGATTTTTCCAGTTTGTGTTTATACTTATTACTCTAAAAGTAGATTAGTTTGTTCATATTTGCTTGGTGTCTTTGAGGGGACACACTGGTGATAATGTCTCCTTGTATCTGCTCCTGTCTGCCATCTTTCCTCTGTATTGTTTATGTAAAAAGAATCACTTGGAGAATATTAGCTGCATGTGTCACTTAGTGTATTGAGTGTTCACAGCGGCGCTCCCTCCACACCATGTGACTGATGATGTCTCAGACTTTCACTAATGGCTTTTGCCAATGGCTCCTTCCCTTTTCCAATGAGACATATCAAATTACATAGAGTCTGAGGATCCGCTGTTTGTTCACTGTCACTTATGATCAGCAGTTTACATCTATCACACTGTCTTAAAGCAACGGGCAGAGATAACAGTCATTTTACAGGTGGAGAATATGCAAGACAGTTTTAAGGAGTCCTAGTCCCAAGCCAAGTCGGGTTCTTGGTCCTGTTCTAGTCCTGGTCACCCACAGCGTTCAGCTCCAGACAAATGAAGCTCATCGAGGCTAGAGCAGAGAGGGGCCAATATGGAGCCGATTTCCATATTTGGAAGTCCAGCTACGAGTATTATAGCAACGAAAGAGCCAATCAGGAGCGGGGCTGTTCAAGGCAACTTTCCTTCTCACCCACACCACTGTCAATCAAATCTGCTGCTAACACTAGCTTGAGCCAACATCAGAGAAAAAAAGCGCCTGATTTGCCAGTTATTAATGTTCATATCTTGATTTATGGACAAAATAGCCAAATGAAAACACTGACATCATGTAGAGCAGGGTTAATATGAACATTTTAAGACCAACATGACGAGCCTGACAGCCGCAGTAACAGAGAGAGGGGCAAAAGTTTTTCAATAGAAAGTGAATTGGAGCCAGTTGATGGAGCTGATGGAGCCGGAATTGCACTCATGCTCACTTTCTGTTTGATACGTGGCAGCTAAGACTTTAGCTATGTCCATTTATATATACAGTCTATGGTGTGAATGCAGCCTTGAGTAAATGATTACAGCTGCATCAGGAACAAATTGCACTGCACACTGGGAGGCAAATAACACACAGCTTAACAGGGAGGAGGGGGGTTACAGAGAAAGAACTGCTGAATAACTCTGATATCACAGCTACTTTTACCACTAATGCACCCTGGGTTACTGTGTTTATAAAACAGTAGGATTATGCAATTAGTGGTGTTGTTTGTCTCTGTTAGTTTGTCCCAGGGCAGATAGAAGTCAGAACAGTACGACCTTAAAGAGGAGGTATTATCCAAAATAGACTTTTTGGAGTTGGACGTTAGAGTATTGTTTCCTCATCAAGTGTTTTTATACGTCATCCATACATGTTTGACTAATTTTGCAATCTCTCCCAGGCACTGTTCACTATTTAAACCCTCCTTACATTTAGCAGTATGAGCCCACGCCTCTTGTACAAGACTCCGCCCACAAGCCTACCTCACCCATTCTCCCGCACAGCCATTTTGCATAAGTATACAAGAGCATTTTTGTTAGTGGAATGCACGCTGATTGTGATGCGATAGCGCTCTGAAGGGAGGGGGACTTAGCGTGGAGAGCAAAGGGAGTTTCAAAAACAAAACTGAAACTATTTTACAATGTCCCTCGTTTATCGCGGGGGTTATGTCCTCCCCACTATTCTATATGTTTCTTTGCTGTAAAACCCCTCTCCACACACTTTATACACTTTTCTCACACAGGCATTAACATTTTCTCACATTTCTCTCTTGTTTAAACACAAAGTTCAAACCTTCGTCGGTGCCTTTGTCGGTGCAGAACGTTTCATCGACATTGTGGGTTTTGTCGGGGAGAAAACTTGCAAACATACAGCACTTCAGAGTCACACTGATCCAACATTTATGTAACTTTTCTCACACATTCATCAACATTTTTCTCACATTTCTCTACAGTAAACCCTTCAAAGCCAATCAGGATGCTTTGTCGGAACACAATGGTCTATCAGTCCCTCAGCCAATCAGGACGCAGAACACACTTGGTCTACAGTCCTTCAGAGCCAATCAGGACGCAGAACACAATGGTGTAAAGTCCCTCAACCAATCAGGACGCACAACACAATGGTCTACAGGAGCAACCAATCAGGACACAGAACACAATGGTCTACAGTCCCTCAGCCAATCAGAAGCAGAACACAAAGCACATTCATACAATTTAAAACATGCACACAAAAAATCAGCGAAACAGTGAGACCACGAAAGGTGAACCATGATACAGCGAGGAACATTTGTAATACATTTTTTTAGACTTATATACCACTTTCAGTAAAAGGTAACACAGTGATCTAAATGTCTTAGCAATATCCACCCCACAGAAGTAAAATACCTCCTCTTTAAAGTGTGAATACATGATTACTTCAGTCCTCAAGCTCTAACACTTTGCTGCTACTCTCATTACTGCTGCCAATGCCACAACTTACAAATGACTTCATCAGACATCAAGTAACTTCATAACTTTAAAACCTCTCTCGTTATCACATTCATCTTTATTTCACATCAGTATCACCATAGAAACCAGCAGCAGGTGGAGACTCTACAACAGCTTCACGTGTTTTATTTCTGTGCGTGTGTCTGGTCTGGGGTGAGCGTGTTTGACAGATCGCAGCTGTCACGATCACGTTTTATCGAGACTAACTCCGCTCATGTAAACCACGGCATCAGAAGGAGAGAGTCTGCTCGGCTCAGATCTTCAGAGGTCTTCCTGGTTCACCGATTCACATCTGAACACGTTTACAGCTGAACAAACTTGTGAATCATAATGAAACAAAACACAATGCGCTTTTTTGGCTCCAAGTTTAAAGCGGACCTACTGTGCTTGCGTCGCTCTGTAGTTATAATCTATGACACCTGTGGATCTTTATGTTGTAATTTGCACGTTTTAAATCACAATATTCATCGAAAACGACTTAATAAAAGAAACCAGGCCGCTGACTTCCATGTTGGAGAACGAAACCTCTAAACCTCATCATCGGCAAAGCGTCAGGTCCAGGATTGCTGCAGATCACGCTAGCTAGCAGCGGTACCAAAATGACTAAGAAAATAACATTGAAAAACGATGGAAGTACGAAGTAGGTAGTCGTGTAACGGTGGCGGTGAAAACTGGGATCGATCGACAAAATGGCGTCTTGAAAATAAGTGATTAAAGATCGCTCAAACATGCACAAATCACTCCATAAATACACTGCACTCTAACTGTGAGTGGGCTCGCCTCTTCACAGATCTGACCTGATCTGAACATTGTAGGCAAAGCAATAGCATTTCAGCGGTGACAAGTGCAAACATATACGGTGCATAGTAAATGTTTGAACTTCTAAAAGTACCAGACACTCATCACATTCACTTTGTACTTTCACATAGTCTCTTCATTGTGTTTGCTTCGACCTGCTCATCCTGTCCCTCGAGGAGCTGATAGTTTTTACTTCTGGTTTAGACATCAAAGTTCACTACAAGGCAAGGCCACTCCGCTGCATATAAAGCACTGTTATATCAGTTAATATGACCTCCCCGTGGCCCGAGGAGAGAGCACAGGGCCCTCGTTCACATCTAACCCTTCATCTCAAAGGCCAAACACTTGGTGCTGAAGGGCCCTTGGTTTTGACCCTGTCTCAAGCACTTGCATACTTCATTCATACCTCCCTCTCTCTTTCATTTGTGCAGTTTTTAAAGTTAAAATATCACAAATTTGGAGAACACACTTAGACTAAAATGCTTTATGCTCTTTACAGCTTTTTAGATGTAACTATTTATTATAATTAACTAGTTGTAATGATCATATTCATTTGACATTAAATACTGTTTAGATCCTATCGGTTTGGTCCAAGCAGAGCGCAGTGTACTCAACATCACTTTTACTCAGAGGAGACAAAATCTGTGCTTAAGTAAGAGTAACGTTATTTAAAGTCATATTGCAGGTATACATTATGTAATAAAATGACACTTTTATCTCTACTTTAAATCTATAAAAAGATGAGATTCAAAGGATGTCCTGCAGTGTGACATGAAAAATCACATATTTAAGAAGACAGACAAAAAGCAGAAGCAGCTCATCTGGCATGTGTGCACCAGGGGGCGCTCTAAGGGTCATATTCTTATTTTTGGCAAATCCAACTTTTCTGAAAACTTTCAACGTGCACCAGTCTCAGGTTTCATGACAAAGAACAGGACCATATCACAGTCTCCCAGGCTTCACACATCCATGTTGTTAATCAGTTTCATGGACTGGGCCACGAGCAGGTTTTTATATCTATTATTTATTTTGACATAAAGGAACCAGACTGCACGAGCTCATACTGTGAGCAGACGAGAGGGACGTCTGAGGAGTCTCACCTCTGACTCTTCATAGATGATGGTCCAGTCAGATTAAACACACCCATGATAGTAAAAGACAAAATTAAATCTGTCAACTGGGCAAATCGTTGTAGGAGGAGACGTTTGGCTGCTCATCCAAGCCGCTTCTTCTTCAGTTCTGGTCAGATTTGCTGGGACCACTGCCTTATATCTACCAGGGGCTAACTACACTGAAACTGTAAATATCTATTGTCTCCAGTTTCATCTTAAATGGCTTTATTCAGCCTTTAATGACCCTGCTATTGTTCTCTTTGTTTTGGGTCTGATCAGTGAGAGATTAAGTCTCAGGCCTCTATTTCTGTTTAAGGAAGGATTTTCTTTCCTAACAAAAATAGCTTCTTTAACTCTCCTCTCAAACCATTTCTTTTCTTATGGCTAACATCTGAACTTCACTATCTTCAAAGGAGTGGTTAGTGTCTTTGAGATGGACATGTACAGCTGACTGAGGTCCTGAGGAGCTCTCACGCTGGTGTTGGTACATCCTCTTATGGCGTAGCTGTTTAGTTTCACACCCATGATGTTACTGCCAGTTTGTCCAGTCTAAGGATCTGACATTTATACTTGACAGTCAGGTTTCCAAACCAGTGGACTATTCCAAACCTGAGCACAGACGCTACACCAGCTCTACAGAACCTCGACATCTGACACAGTTTGATGTTCTGTGGTGAGACAACTGTATTTAATGAGAAAAATACAATTCTGCTGTTACAGTGTTATTCCTATCGAGGGGGCAGTCACATAATTATTAAACTAGAGACATATTAAGTCCTTTATTAGAATTTTAACATGGCAAATGTGCAGTGAGTGTCCAGCAGGTGGCAGGAGAGGTCACAGGACAGGTTTAAGTGTCTCACATTTAAAAAGTTACACAAATGATTATGTAATGTTTGTGAAAGGCTTCTGACAATTGTTGTAGAGCCGATTTGTTTTTGAAAATCATTTTTGTATTTTGCCACAAAGATGCACCACAGGACAGAAAAAAGTCTTTACACACCCCAAACATCAAGTATCCACATGCCTTTCTTAAATCAGTATATTTTCTTTAATTAACCCTATAGCGTCGGATTCTATCGCCGCCGATAGACTCGCAGTTGTGGACTTTTCATCACCGTAACTCCACAACCAATTATGCTTCTTGTGAATTCAAACGGCGTCTCAAAGCAGAGGCATGAGGCTCTTTAAATATTTTACTGTCATTACGGTAATGTGCTTATGTCGTCCCTCGAAGACGACCAATCAGAGCGCAGGTGCCGCTGAGATTCTCCCAGTCAGTTATTTGATGCATCAAAAGAAAAATGAGGATATATAGAGGTGTAAAATAGAGGAAATTGTGTGAAAAAAGGTAAAAGTACATGCTGATATTTCCTTTAACATGATTTTTATGGCTATAAACTGAAGTCTAGGCGAGATATAATGGTCTATAATGTGCTCAGTCCTTAAAGGGTTGACAACTGTTTGAAAAAGTTGTGAAGTAACACTCAAAGAGGACTGAATAAACACGTACTATTTGTTCACAAAGATCTACAATAACACATATAACAAATATAAAGGCCCATTGGCTCAAATATAAACCTCGCTTGTTGCCATAGTCTTATAATAACCATTTTTCAAGTCACAACGTCGAGTTTTGCCAAATTTCGGTTCCATTTTCATTTTCCTTCCCATTCGCGGCTATGGCAGTGCAGCACAGCGCGTTTTATTCATTTGGCATTTCTTTTTATAACCATGTGCCAGTTCAGTCCCACAGCCCATAATCCCACATAATAGGAGCAGATGAACGAGCTTCAAAAAGCACTATTTCTCTCCTGGCCAACACACTGGACCGGAGACAGAGGTGCCGCTAATTAGCCCGACACTACCCACCGCCCACACGCTCCCCTCCGTCATATGCACGCTCAAATTCACTCGGAAAAGAAAACACAGAAAGAGCAAAGACAGCGGCGTTTTTGTGCGGTCCCTGTTTTTGAAATGCTGGGAGCGTTTTGTTTGGTCGGTGTGTTGAGGTTTGAATAAGAAAATGGATCATCTGTTGTGTTGGGAAATACAAAAACAGATCAATAAATACAAGAACGTCCAGACTTCCCTCACCCGAGACGCTTCCTTCAGCTCTTTGAGGTGTTTTCAAGCTTCTGACCAATATGTTGTTATGTTGTTTTATCACAGCAAATCGTTCAAAATTGTTACCCTCAACTTTTTTGGATTTATTGAATCAAAATCGAGAGCTTGTCGGTGCTGCAGACAAAAAGAAAATACTGTTATTAGTACTACTGGGAATAAGTACAACTATGGTTAGAAAAGTAGCTTATCCAACAATTTTTAGATACCGGATTAAACCAGAGTATTTATACAGGGAAAGAGAGTACTCAGACTGTGCTTTTCATGTCCTGTATTTCATTTTTGGGAAGTAAAATAACGAAAAGCTTTTTTTCACATCTCAGTTCAGTGCGGTGAGTTTTTACATTTATACAATCGTGAGAGCTCGTATTAAAAGTTCAACAAACAGGTGAGATATTCAGTCTGTCGTCGTCGTCCTTTATAAATGCATCATACTGTGTTGTTTTCTTCTGACAAAGCGACGGCCAACCTACTTTTTCATCGAGTGACAGTGATGGGTTTAACATGTGGCTCTCTAACATGTGGGAGATGTTCTTTCATGCTGTGTTATGCTGCTTTAACGAAGGGCTGAGTGAGCAGTGAGTCTAAAGGTTTAAAGTAGTGGAGAGGCCAGTGAAAAAGTAGTCTTAGGATGCAGGATAAGTCTCTCTAAGTCTGGTTTTGACAGTAAACCTTTGATTTTTGCTATGTTTTTAGATGTTAAAAAGCTGCAGATGTTATTGATTTGATGATGTGGCTGTTAAAGTTCATGTCTGAGTCCACTATTACCATAGATTTTTAGCCTGATTTGAAGGTTTTAGACAGAGAGAAAGTAGAGGGTGAAGTCTGCATATGTGTTATATCTCCATAATCCAGAACACAAAGAAAGGTGTTTGAACTATTTCATTTCTGTAATTCAATGAGATATAAGATTTGTTTCTATAATAAAATGACACTTGGTTTTTAACTTACATAATTCTGAAAATGTGCTTTATAAAGGAGAAGCTTTCTTCAAGCCAAAACCCTAGATATTTACAGATGGCAGCTCTTTTCGTCAGTTTGTATCTTGCACATCAGGCGGGTGTGAGGTGTTTGAGAAGTTTTGCTTCTGCCTGAGGCTTTTCAGTCACTGTCATAATGACACTGTACAGTATTAAACTGTGATGAAAATATCAGTATTAAACATTGTGTGTGACTGAAATAAACTGAAACATCACTTAAATGTTTCAAGAAGATGTTTAGTTTTATTTACATTCAATATGTATCACAGGTGAACTGGACTCAAATGTTGCACAAAGTACAATCAAATGTCTTAGCAAATACAACAGAAACAGGTCATTCTGAATATGATAAATCAGGCTCTAAATGAATGAATGAATGTCTTTTTAATATCAACCAAAATCTCTTCCACTTTGGGGATTCAATAAGGGAAACAGGCTGGGAAAATAAAGTCAGGGACAGGCAACTCAAACAGCGTTAATACAGATTCAGAACAGAAATGCAAACAGAGTATTTCAGATACAGAGCCTGAGTGTTGCTCTTGACTGATCAACGATCTAGTGAGGACTAACTGAACAGAGGGAGTACACTGTATATACAGAGTACTCTGGGCTGATTAGCAGGTGCAGAGAAAACAGGGAGGTAACAAAAGAAGGACCGGAACAGGCTGGAAAACGGAGCGGGACTGGAGATAAACATGAAAACAGGCAGAACTGTGACAGTATCACTTCAGGGACTTTAATGCTTGTTTTTCATCATTTAAAGGTGCACTATACAACTTTTCTACCTCTACATGGAGCTATGTCTTTGCTTAGAGTGTTCCACAGTGAGGCATTATTATTTATCTTGCATGAATCACATGTGTGTGTTTCATTGCTCAAAATAACACACAAGTTCACTGTGCGCGGGGTCGCCTCACCACAGACCTGACCTGTACTTTATGCTATGGAACATTCCAGGTAAAGCAATAACATCTCCATGGAGTAGATGGCGGGCCTTCCACCAAAAAAGTTCCATAGTGCATCTTTAACACTTTGCCAGATGGAGCCAGCGCTTTAAATTTGACTCGAACGACCTTTAACCTTCATTTGTTGACACATGACCCACTTCACAGACGAACCTTTTACTGTTAAAGTCTGCGAGTTCAGGGAGGTAAAGAACGGTCGTTTTGTCGGACTCCTTTGAACGTGACACTGTGTTATTGTTATTTTGAGTGTAGCTGGCGTCTCTAATAATCTCCATTATTCTGAACAGAGGCGGCTCCGCTCGTGTTTCAGTGACAGCGGCATTGAAAAACACATTACGGCTCATGTGACGCTCCCCCGCTCAAACGAGAGAAAATGAGGACTGCGACGGGTCATTATGAAGCCGTACAGGTTATGAGTTTGGGAGCTGTTTGTGAATTAGCGTTATAACATCTGCTCACATTGAAATGGGTCACACGTTTTGAGCAAGTGAAAGTTGATGCATTAGCTTGGGCGCAGAGTGGAGACAGTTTTAAATGATCTTTTGGTTTTGACTTGTGTTTTGTCTGCTGATAAATGGATCATATCTGCTTTATTAAACAGGACACGCTCACATATTGATAGTTGGGTTTTCAGAGGCTGAGTTGGATGAAACAGACTTCTTTCTCATTTTGAAATTTTCACATTATATTTCTTCAGCTCTTTTACTTTGAAACCATAAAAACATATAGTATTTTTGAATTTGGCATTTTTTTGTTTATTATTAAATATATGGACAAGAAAAATGGCTTAGACAGTTATGCCACAACGAATTTATATGACACTGTAACAAACTGCATGAGTGTTTGGTGTATTCCATAGACTATATATAAATGGACATAGCTAACCTGCTAGCCGCTGCATCGCAAACAGGAAGTGATCATTGGCGTGCTCCATCGACTCTGGCTTCAATTCACTTTACATCGAAAAACTGTGTTCCCTCTCTCTCAGTAACTACTGCTGTCAGACTCGTCATTTTGGTCCTAAAATGTTCATATTAACCCGCTCTACATGATTCTGGTGTTTTTATTTCGCTACAGTTGTCCCTCGCTATATCACGATTCACCATTCGCGGCCTTGCTGTTTTGCAGATTTTTTAAAGTGCAATTTTGCATGTTTTTTTTACAGAGTGTGATCGTGCATTGTGTTCTGCGTCCTGATTGGCTGAGGGACTGTAGACCACCGTTTTGCATCCTGATTGGCTGAGGGACTGTGCATTGTGTTCTGTGTCCTGATTGGCTGAGGGACTGTAGACCATTGTCCATCAGTCTCCTGCGTGTCTCCTGTACAGTACAGAATATGTCAGACAAATTTACATAAATGTTGGATCACAGTGTGACTCTTAAGTGCTGTATGTTTGCAAAACCCACAATGTCGATGAAACGCTCTGCACCCACAAAGGCACCGACGAAGGTTTGAACTTTGAGAGTCTTTAAATAAGAGAGAAATGTGAGAAAATGTTAATGTCTGTGTGAGAAAAGTGTATAAAGTGTGTGGTGAGGAGTTTTACACTTTTAAACATATAGAATAAATGTAAAAAATAAAGCTGATACTTCGCAGATTTCGCCTATTGTGGGTTATTTTTAGAACCCCCACGATAAACGAGGGACCACTGTATTTTGTCCATAAATCTAGATATGACCATAATATAAAAATCAGTCGCCTTCTTCTCAGAGGTCGCTCCCGCTGGCGTTAGCAACAGGTATGATTGACAGCGTTGCCAAGGGCCTTTTCCTTGCTAAACCAGCGGTGTGGGCGGAAACCATAAAATACTATATGTTTTCATGGCCTCAAAGTAAAAGAGCTGAAGAAATATAATGTTATTCACAGGAAAGAAGCCTGTTTCACCCAACGCAGCCTCTGAAAACCCAACTATCAATATGTGAGCGTGTCCTGTTTAATAAAGCAGATATGATCCATTTATCAGCAGACAAAACACAAGTCACAGTCCTCATTTTCTCTCGTTTGAGTGGCGGTGCGTCACCTTCAACAGTCCTGCTCCTGATTGGCTCTTTGGTTATAGATTTTACATTAAATATTTGGACAAGAAAGAGGCTATTGATATGGTTTATCAGTTATGTGACTAACTTATGACGATGTATTTTATTGTATATAGTAGCTGCATTATTGTAATCACTTATAACTCCATATACGTACTCATCAAGACACCCAGCAGGGCCCATGTCTCTCAGCTGGCCTGGGAACGCCTCAGGATTACTGTTAGCTCCATGGCACTTCTGTATCAGATGCACAACAGCTCATCTCAGGATTGGGGAGGTGATAGACCAAAAGAACAGATTAGAATTAGGAGTGCATTCGTATTATGTAGATGCCAACTTCCTCGTTATTGTTATTTTGAAGTAACAGTACAGTGGTCCCTCGTTTTTCGCGCAATAGGTGAAATCCGTGAAGTAGTCATCTTTATTTTTTACAATTATTCTCTATGTTTCTTGGCTGTAAAACCCCTCACCACACACTTTATACACTTTTCTCACACAGGCATTAACATTTTCTCACATTTCTCTCAAAGTTCAAACCTTCGTCGGTGCCTTTGTCGGTGCAGACCATTTCATCGACATTGTGGGTTTTGTCGGGGAGAAAACTTGCAAACATACAGCACTTAAGAGTCACACTGCGATTCAACATTTATGTAATTTTGTCTGAGGAGACTGATTCTGTACTGTACAGGAGAACACGGAGGAGACTGATGGACAATGGTCTACAGTCCCTCAGCCATCATCAGGACGCAGAACACAATGGTCTACAGTCCCTCAGCCAATCAGGACGCAGAACACAATGGTCTACAGTCCCTCAGCCAATCAGGATGCAGCAGTCTACAGTCCCTCACACAGGATGCAGAACACAAACGTCCCTCAGCCAATCAGGATGCAGAACACAATGCACGATCATACACTGTAAAAAAAAAACATGCAAAATTGCACAAAACAATCAGCAAAACAGCGAGACGCGAAAGATGTACTATGATATAGTGAAGGACAACTGTACCATCATTTGTCCATAATATCTACTCCTGTTTCCAGTGTTCCGGCGCAGTATGAAATGCAGCACAGTGAGATGTATTTCTAAATAGCACCTTCCCACCTCTTTCTGCTCCATAGTCCATCACTGCCTGCTCACCAAACACACTGCCCCCTACAGGCACACATTAGGGCCCGCGGTGCACCGGCTGCATGTTAGTTCTGGACCAAATGGGATTTTTCTTTTCAGTTCTGGGTCATTTGTCTGCGCCAGGCCCAGAGCAGACCACACGAGCTGCAAAGAAACGCGGCTCCTCCAGTCTCCAGTGTGTTACCGTCTTTATAGTCACATGTGATCAAATATAAGACCATCAAATATTCAGTCGTGGTGTTAATTAAAATCCTTCATAGTAGAGCTCATAGTGAATGAATTCTTTTCTTTGCTTTGTGATTTGAGACGTCGTCTGAAGTTGATAAATGAGTCTGTCCATCAGGGGTTTGTCAAATTACATTTTCACTTGCAGAAGTTCTCTAAAATGAGGACTGTGTGCCACATTTAGCCACACCTCCATAATCTTAGAATATCAATGAACCAGGTTTTTATTTTTTAATGCAAACTTTCACTTCAAAAAGTTAATTTAAAGGTGCGGTGTGTAACTTTCTGGAGGTCAAGTCTTTATGGTTCCATGGAAATACAAAGTTAATACTTACAAACATTTTCCACGAAGATTTTTTGCTGAACTGTGGAAGATTACAGCCAAAGGAACAATATTTCCATAGAAACAAGCAGGAGGAGCTCTACCCTTAACAAATAAGAGTCAGGTTTGTGGAAATGCGAGCCCGCTCAGAGTAAGACTCATATTCTTCTGCATTTTTCAGTGCAATACACACAAAGAAAAAACAGCTTTAATTTTAGTCATTTTTGTGGTTAAAAAGTGTGTGTGGATGTTGTGTTCTTCTCTGTCGTGTGTGGATGTTGTGT
This sequence comes from Periophthalmus modestus, assembly GCA_019594935.1. Classification (NCBI taxonomy): domain Eukaryota; kingdom Metazoa; phylum Chordata; class Actinopteri; order Gobiiformes; family Gobiidae; genus Periophthalmus; species Periophthalmus modestus. Next base: position 15,964,639 of record JAIEZT010000021.1, read on the forward strand.
AGTTCATTGTCGTGTTCTTCTCTGTCATGTAGATGTCGTGTTCTTCTCTGTCGTGTGGATGTTGTGTTCTTCTCTGTCGTGTGTGGATGTTGTGTAGTTCATTGTCGTGTTCTTCTCTGTCGTGTGTGGATGTTGTGTAGTTCATTGTCGTGTTCTTCTCTGTCGTGTGTGGATGTTGTGTAGTTCATTGTCGTGTTCTTCTCTGTCGTGTGTGGATGTTGTGTTGTTCATTGTCGTGTGGATGTTGTGTTCTTCTCTGTCGTGTGTGGATGTTGTGTAGTTCATTGTCGTGTTCTTCTCTGTCGTGTGTGGATGTTGGATGTGTAGTTCATTGTCGTGTTCTTCTCTGTCGTGTGTGGATGTTGTGTAGTTCATTGTCGTGTTCTTCTCCGTCGTGTGAATGTCGTGTTCTTCTCTGTCGTGTGAATGTCGTGTTCTTCTCTGTCGTGTGGATGTCGTGTTCTTCTCTGTCGTGTGGATGTTGTGTAGTTCATTGTCGTGTTTCTTCTCCGTCGTGTGGATGTCGTCGTGTTCTTCTCTGTCGTGTGAATGTCGTGTTCTTCTCTGTCGTGTAGATGTCGTGTTCTTCTCTGTCGTGTGGATGTTGTGTAGTTCATTGTCGTGTTCTTCTCTGTCGTGTGTGGATGTTGTGTTGGTCATTGTCGTGTGGATGTGGTGTTCTTCTCTGTCGTGTGTGGATGTTGTGTAGTTCATTGTCGTGTTCTTCTCTGTCGTGTGTGGATGTGGTGTAGTTCATTGTCGTGTTCTTCTCTGTCGTGTGTGGATGTGGTGTAGTTCATTGTCGTGTTTTTCTCTGTCCTGTGGATGTTGTGTTCTTCATTTTCGTGTTCTTCTCTGTCGTGTAGATGTCGTGTTCTTCTCTGTCGTGTGGATGTTGTGTTCTTCTCTGTCGTGTTCTTCTCTGTCGTGTGGATGTCGTGTTCTTCTCTGTCGTGTGTGGATGTTGTGTAGTTCATTGTCGTGTTCTTCTCCGTCGTGTGTGGATGTGGTGTAGTTCATTGTCGTGTTCTTCTCCGTCGTGTGTGGATGTGGTGTTCTCATTGTCGTGTGGATGTGGTGTTTTTCTCTGTCATGTGGATATGGTGTAGTTCATTGTTGTGTTCTTCTCTGTCGTGTGTGGATGTTGTGTAGTTCATTGTCGTGTTTTTCTCTGTCGTGTGGATGCTCGCTGTATCTCAGGGCCTTCACCTGCAGTACAGTGACCCGTCAGAGTACTCCGCTCCTATTGGCTGATACTGCTCCCCCGGGAGTCCTGGGTCAGACCTGAGCCCACGGCAGAGGCAGCTTGTATTAATAAGACATGGATCCATAGAAAGGTATAGATCAGAGGAGGAAATCTGGCCGCGGGCGAGTGCAGTGGGAGAGAGGGGAGAGGGGGACCTGCACACCGCCTATAGCTCGGGGTAGACCGGTCGCTCTCAAACACGAAAACAACAAGATGGAGAGGTGAGAGGAGCCGATAAGGTCTGAAATATGAACTCTGCGGGTAGCTTTATAAAAGGCCAGTACATGTGGGATATCTGAGGTGTCTTAAGGGCCACTGGATAAGCACGAAGCAATTCACCAAACATGAAAAGGTGGATTTAAAAGGATGCAGCGCTCCGAGGGTCTACATGGGACTGATAAGACTCTGCCACAAGCCAAGTGAGGGACTGGAGTGTCTGCGGTGGAAAAGCGTTCAAAGGGATCCAAATAAGCACGAGACTGGGAATATTCAACTGTGTGCACAATTTACAAGTCAAGAGGTTGCCACATATTGTCATGGATACTCAAAACAGCCAGTGCTTATTATGAGCAAGTGAAGAGTCCAAGAGCAAAACAGATTTCTACAGTTTGAAAAAATGCGACCTTCTAGAGATTAGCAGTGACGATAATGTAGACTTTATTTTATCAAGAAGGCATGGGATTATGTTACAATAGCAAGAAAAATGCATTTGAAAATATATCACTAGACTAAGAGTGAACTGCAGCCTTCGACTTTTTCAAATGGAAGGTTTCTGTTTTTTTAAATGAATTCTTCAAGTGTCTGGTGCATTAATACAAAGCCGTGCCATCAAGATGCAAGTTTGTCAAACAGAATAATACAGTGATATTCTTAAGTATATAGGTACTTGTTTGAATTAAAATGGGATAGCATAGTGTCATTATAATAAATATATATAAAAATAAATACAAAATAAACATATAAAACTTTTTCCTGTCTTACATAATCTGTCCTGTGCTCAGACTTTTGAACAACATTTTGAGCAAAGTTGGTTTGGTCATGAAACTGCATCAGACGCTGTAGGGACAGGTTTTGTAGTAGTAGTAGTACTTGTAGTAGTGGTGGTAGTTGCAGTAGTGGTAGTGGTAGTTCTAGTTGTACTAGTGCTATTTATAGTAGTAATAGTTGTTATGATAGTGGTAATAATAGTAATAGTAGTAATACCAGTAGTAGTTGTAGTGGTAGTAGTGGTAGTAGCGATAGTAATAGTAACCATAATAATAGTGGTAGTAGTAGTATGAGTAGTTGTGGTTCTAGTAGTACTAGTGCTAGTTGTAGTTGTACGAGTAGTGCTAGTGGTAGTTGTAATGCTAGTTGTACTGGTAGTGGTAATATTAGTAGTAGTAGCAGTAGTAGTACTATGAGCAGTTGTGGTAGTTGTAGTAATAGTGATAGTACTAGTGGTAGTTGTAGTATTGGTAGTAGCAGTAGTAATGGTAATACTAGTAGTTGTTGTAGCAGTGGTAGTATCAGTAGTAGTTGTAATAATAGTAATAGTAGTAATATTGGCAGTAGCAGTAGTTGTGGTAGTTGTAGTAGTAATAGTAGTAATTTTATTAGTAGTTGTTGTAGTAGTGGTAGTAACAGTAGTATTAGTAATATTATTAGCAGTATTACTAGTTGTAGTAGTAAGTAGTAGGAGTAGTAATATTAGCAGGAATTGTTAGTAGGATTTGAATAGTATTAGTACTCAGGTGATCCACCTTTTTGAGTCCCTGAGTGACTAGAACCAACATGGCAAAGCTAAGCTTTAAATTTGCATCAGAAGAGTTGAAGTCACAGTTGAAGTACTTTTAATAGTGATTTCACATTTAGTCGAAGCAGAAGTAGCAGATATAACAGCAGTAGTAGTTAAATAAATCCAATACTTCCTACTTCAGTACTTGCTTCATTTTGCATATTTTGACATTTCCCAAGTCAAACAACAGAATCGCCTGCTGCAGATTCCAGTTTTATTTATCCCATTATCGAATCCTCTTTTCCGTGTTAATATTCCGTCTTTAACAAGGACAGAGCTGACGAGCGGCCGGTCTCTGGTCTAAAAATGTATCTGGGCCTTTCTCTGCCGCGCTGTGGATAAAAGCTATTGTCATGGTAATGCTGTCTCCTCTAATGGACAATTAGATATGCCGCAGATAGAGGGCAGTGTGCAAAAGCGTCTATGGGTGCTAATTACCTCCTAATGTCACGCTTGTTCTTGCGTTTATGGCCGCTGAAGGCGCGGAGCTGCAGCAGTGGTCCGAAGGTGAACGGAGACAGTGTTTAAATTAGATGTGTCCTATACAAAATGGAAATTATGAGGAGAGAAATTGAAACATCTGGACCTGTTCAAGGGTGTCCTCTGGTGCTGCAGTTTGTTTAGGCTGAAGGCTCTGAGCAGCTGTGTGGAATATAGGAGCTTTCAACAACGCAAAGTCATTACTGTAGACGCTGGTGGTGTTTGAAATCATCACTTGTTAAGCTTTGAAATGATGTTACAAAAGACTTCTTGTGCTTGTGTCTGCTCTACAGTTATAGTCTACGACACCCGAGGATCATAATGTTGCAGTTTGTACATTTTGAATCACAATATTCATCTAAAACAGCTTAATAAAAGAAACAAGCCCATTGAATTCCACGTGAGAAAACTGACTAATGGGAGCTGACGTCGCCTTAAACGTCGTCACAAGAAAGATCCGTGAAGTTGTCAGTTCCTCCTGTGGATAGCTGTACAGTGGTCCTTCGTTTATCTCGGGGGTTATGTTCTAAAAATAACCCGCAAAAGATGAAATTGAAGTTATCAGCTTTTATTTTTTACAAATGCTCTCTATGTTTCTTGGCTGTAAAACCCCTCACCACACACTTTATACACTTTACTCACACAGACACTAACATTTTCTCACATTTCTCTCTTGTTTAAACACAAAGTTCAAACCTTCTTCGGTGCCTTTGTCGGTGCAGAACGTTTCATCGACATTGTGGGTTTTGTCGGGGAGAAAACTTGCAAACATACAGCACTTAAGAGTCACACTACGATCCAACATTTGTCTGAACACATTCTGTACTGTACAGGAGACACGGAGGAGACTGATGGACAATGGTCTACAGTCCCTCAGCCAATCAGGACGCAGAACACAATGGTCTACAGTCCCTCAGCCAATCAGGACGCAGAACACAATGGTCTATAGTCCCTCAGCCAATCAGGACGCAGAACACAATGGTCTACAGTCCCTCAGCCAATCAGGACGCAGAACACAATGGTCTATAGTCCCTCAGCCAATCAGGACACAGAACACAATGGTCTATAGTCCCTCAGCCAATCAGGACGCAGAACACAATGGTCTATAGTCCCTCAGCCAATCAGGACGCAGAACACAACGCACGATCATACATTATTAAAAAAAACATGTTAAATTGCTCTAAAAAAATCCAAGAAACAGCGAGACCACAAAAGGTGAACCGTGAGGGACGACTGTACATCACAATAGCAAGCAGCAGTTTTTTTGTTTCATTCGTACCAAAATGACTACGTGATGCTGCCAAATCCTACGTGTGTCACCCATTCAGAAAATAAAACTGGAGAACAAAGCAAATTCAGAGCTGTGGGCGTGTGCCGGTGACGGTAAAAACGTGGGTTGAACGGCAAAATAGCGTCTTGTAAATAATCGATTAAAGCATTTCTCTCAGATGTGTAGGATAGACTGTACTATTTTAAAGCTACACTATGTAACTTCTCTGGTTAGGGGTCGTGCACCTGCTTGTTTCCATGGAGATGTGGAATAGAATGTTACACAGTATGGCATTGAACTTAACTATGTTGCATTTCTTCTATTACGGATGGTTAAATACCGTATTTTCCAGAGTATAAGTCAAAAAATGCATAATAATAAAGAAAAAAAACACGGTTGTCAGTGTCACCGTGACGAAGATGTGAAATTAAAACTCAGACGTGACATATATTCCACATGTAAGTCTAATATCTGAGTATAAGTCGCACCCCCGGCCAAAAAAGTGCGACTTATAGTCCGGAAAATGGGGTAAATACATTGACAAACATGCACTGTAACTGTGAGCGGGGCAGCACCTCCACAGATCTGAGCTGTAACTTAGTCTGGTGGTACATCTTCCACCTTTTAAACGTTCCTCTGCATAATTCTGATATCTAGTAGTCGCCCATTCCACACAAAATGACTGTTTATTCCTGCTTTGTGGAGATAGGGGCATTTATATAACCACGCTATATTTTAAGTGCATAATTATACCTTTTTGTGAGAGGCCAGTGAGTGTGGCCCTACAAATGTCCCCCGGCAAACAGCGCAGTTATTATGGGATGCCTCTGTGTCTCTCCTTGGACCAATTGTATCAGATTTATGAAGCGTTTTGGTTCAGGTTTTATGCATCCTCTCTGTATGGGTGATTTGTTACGCCCGTAGTCTTTATAGCACTTTGCAGTTGTCGTCTGCTTTGAGGAAATGCATTGAACATCTGTGCCTTGTCTCTTCCTCGTACAGGTAATGAGCTGCTCTTCCGTAACCGCGATGGAGACGTCGTCAAGTTCAACGTCGACACCAATGAGACGACCGTTTTGGTGCACAACAAGAAATTTGTAAGTTCATTTTGGTTTTGTTTTCTTTGCTCACACATTAACAAGCTGCCTCCTGCTCCCAGAACATTAACGACGCACCGAAACAGCTTTATTCAGAGCTCAGTCAAAATATCAAACTGCTAATGCTCTTTAAAGGTGCACTGTGTAACTTTTTTGGTGTGTTTCGGGGGGGGGGTCTAGCACCTGCTTGTCTCCATGGAGATAGATCATTTTAATCCTATACTGCAGAACATTACAGGTGGCGCAACAGTGGATCAGTTGAGAGTGTTTTTCCACTGAAGGTTGGTGGTTTGAATCCCGCTTTTGACATAAATATCATGGGTTGCGAGGTCAGATCCACAGGTTGTTGGTGCAATTCCAGCTCCCACAGATAAAAGCTGTCGTCGTGTCCTTGTCCAAGACGTCCCTGCCACTCCCTCGATGTAAAAGTGCTCTCAAGATGTAAAAGTGCTGCATAAAAATGTGCCCGTTTACCATTTACCAACTTCTCCTTTGATAAAATCTATGCATTGTAAATTGGGAGACTCAACCAAAGTACCATATAACTGATACAGGATAATGTGTAGCTCAAATCTGAGGATGTGACATCTCATTTAAAAAGGAAAATGTGTCTTATAATGCCATGATTATCCCACACATAACCCACTGTGTGTCCTGCTGGTCTCACATCATCTATAATCAGGCAGTAAAGACACTCCATAAAAAAGTCCTTCACTATCACCACTGTAATATCTGAAGTAAATACAAAATGTTCAGTTGTTGTGTTTATATCTAAGAAATGTATTCAAAATTATTAATAATGCAGCGGCACCTACTTTGAGAAAAATATATTAAACTTTGTTCTGAACAAACTTCCTGATCCACTCGGTCTCTGTGAACTCAAATTGCATAATTCCAAAAAGATCCTCGGCCTTTGCTCAGGCAACTTTTTCATTTCAAACCATCAGACAGAGAATCAGCTCCAGACTCTGAAATTATCTGTAGATTTGAATAATTTTACGAGAATTTGAAAACGTACATTTTAGATAATCAAATGTGTCACATCGGCCTCGTTCATTTGCACTGTTCTGTCTCACTGTGAAAAATGATGTTTTATATAGTTTGGACTGTAGGAAACGTCATGTACTGGACTTGGACATTTATTGTATTTTACTGCTGATGTTAATGATAAACTGTTGGTCTTATAATGTGATTGTTGAAATGTATATTTGAATGTGAGTTCACCTGCAGAGGGAAAGTAGCAGTAGCAAAATCTGGTACAGATCACCTTTTCTTTTTTGTGTAGTCCCTGACAGTTAAAGAACAAAGAAAGAAAGAATAGTTGGAGCCAGCCTCTAGTGGTGTCCTGTGGTATTGCATCAGATAATTTAATTCCACTTTCAAAATGTTTGTAATTCCTGTGTTTCAGATGATATCACACAGCGTCGTACAGGCCAGAGCTAGTTCATAGAGACTGGGGCAGATACAATTAACAAAGAACATGACTTATTCAGGGGTTTACTCACAGAAGTGATGAGGGTCGACCTGTATGGAGTTTTCTATGTTAGACATTTCTCATTAAACTGTTATGTAATCAAGAAGATAAACTGTCTATTAGCTCAGAGCATTCTAGCTAGCTCAGTGTGCCTCAACGCTTATGCTAATTGTTAGTAAAAGCATAATGTGTAAAATAAACAACCTATTAAAATTCAAATTAATTAGAATAAAGACTAGCAAATGTTTTTTACTGTATTTTCCGGACTATAAGTCGCACTGGAGTATAAGTCACACCAGCCACAAAATGCATAAGATGAAAAAAACATATATTTCACATATAAATCACATCTGAATCTGAGTATAAGTCGCACCCCCAGCCAAACTATGAAAAAAAGTGCTACTTATAGTCTGGAAAATACAGTAGATGTACTTCAGTTTGTGTTATACTTCAAAATGAGCATTAGCGTTAGCATTGAGACATAAATATCTCTCTTTCTAAACTCTGGTGAAGAATTCATTTTATTTGTGTAGTTTTTTAACATGTGGTCAGTGACATCCACCTGCAGCTCCGTGTCCACTGTCTGACCCTCACCCCCTGACCTCTGACCTCTGACCCCTGACCCACCTGCAGCCCACATCCACTTCCCCATCTTTAAATATTCATGTTAGCGTGACTCTCGGACAGGAAGTAGTGATGCTAACAGTGAGGTTGCGGGCGCTGTTGGCTGTTGCCCCCATCTGAGAGTATGACAGCATCAAATCCATCTGAAAACTGCCGGTTTACGTGTTAAATGTTGACTCTGCAGCACTACAACGATAAAACACAAGCGCTATATCCCCTGTGTAGCTGTTAAGATTAATGCAGCTGTAATTTGCTTGCAGACACCACTAAGCCATCAGCTTTTTAATATTCATTTGAAAATCTCTGCATAGCTCACGGTCTTTTTCTCTTTTCTGTCTTTTGCATCAGGAAATGTACAAAGCCACCAAGTACGAGGTTTCTCCCGACCTGAAGCATGTGCTGCTAGCATACAACGTCGCTCCGGTAAGCTATCTCATTTGTTTTTGCTTGTTTTTTGAATTAGCCAACTGACAGGCAAATATGTCAACAGTGCAAGGGTTTATGGGTAGAGCGGTGAAGCGGGGAGAGAGGGGGGCATTGGGGGTTGAAATAATCATGGCGGTGCATAGGGTCCTGTCGCACTTGGATGGTCGGCGCTGATGCTGGAGGAGAGGAACAGTCAACGGGAAATGGGGAAAACTAGCGCGACATAAGCTAGCACAGGCGCAGTGCCATAATGTCCAATGGGGTTTTTAAATGAGTTTGCACAAGGTAAAATGTCCCAGGATGGTAAGATTTGTAATGCGCTGCTTATAAATGACTAAAAGGCTTGAAGCATTTCCGAGGTGTAAAATTATCGGCCAAAAGCAGTATCAAATGTGTGAATTTTGAGCCAATCAACTAAATTTTCAATATTTCAAAATGGCATCTGACATATGTAGTCACTCATATTTATTTATTTATTTATTTATTTATTTGTTCATTTATTTATTCATTATTTATTAAAGAAATTTACTGTAAAAATAAAATCAACAACAAAAACTAGTCCAGTGGTGCTCAAATGGGGTCTCAGGGCCATGTGTTGGGTCCCCAGTCCATGTGTTGGGGTCCCTGGGCCATGTGTTGGGGTCCTCGGTCCATGTGTTGGGGTCCCTGGTCCATGTGTTGGGGTCCCTGGTCCATGTGTTGGGGTCCCCGGTCCATGTGTTGGGGTCCCTGGGCTATGTGTTGGGTCCCTGGGCCATGTGTTGCAGTCCTCGGTCCATGTGTTGGGGTCCCCGGTCCATGTGTTGGGTCCGCGGTCCATGTGTTAGGTTCCTGGGCCATGTGTTGGGGTCCCTGAGCCATGTCTTTGGGTCCTTGGGCCATATGTTGGGGTCCCTGGGCCATGTGTTGGGGTCCCCGGGCCATGTGTTGGGGTCCTTGGGCCATATGTTGGGGTCCCTGGGCTATGTGTTGGGGTCCTTGAAAACTTTCGAAAACACTGAAAATTACTTGAATACTACAATTTCTCACAATATACAGCCGCATGTTTACAGTGTTCTGATGGAAACAACTACACCAGTACTACTGTGACTGTGGCAAATGAGTCTTTCATTCAGTTTCGGTTAAAAACATGGTTTGAACTTCTGAATTTTACTTTGATGTTGTGAACGATAGGGGGCCTTGGGATATTTTCATACAGAAGGTTTGAGAGTCTCTGTATTAGACTGTCACAAATCTCAAGACTCGTGTATATTCTTTATGTCACTCACAAGGTCAAATAAATGGGGGTGAGGGGTGTGTTTGGGAAGGCATATGAGTTAATAGTGATGTACTTTTCAAGACCACAACCTAAGACTCACATTTCTACAGGTTCCTGATGTTGTTGATGTTGCATTATTATTATCAGATAAGTGCTGGTTTTCAGAGGACATCTCAATATACTAAAGGCCCATAATATTTCAAAGAGATGGGGGAGATTTTTGTTGTAATAGTATAGGGTCGAGTCCTAAGCAAAATTGATCAAGTTCAACTTTTAGAGCCTTTCACATATTTCTTATGAGAATATCATGTAATCAGTGGGAAAAGCGTCTGTTTCTCGCTGTGATGTGATGTGTAATAAACTGTCCATTAAAATTCAAATTAATTAAACTAAAGACTACACAATCATGTTGTGATTTTTTTGTGTGTAGAACACTTCAGTTTGTGGTTTTATTTTGATAGCAAAAGACGAAATTAAATCTGTCAACTAAAAAAGTTGTTGTAGGAGTGAAGATGTTTCGCTGCTCATCCAAGCTGCTTCTTCATTTCTGGTCAGATTGATGCTGGACACTGACTTATATCTGAAGGGAGGAGATAACTACACTAGAACTGTAAACAGTTATTGTCTCCATTTTCACTCTTAACGACCCTATTCAACCTGTAATGGCTGCCTATTGTTCTCTTTGTTTCTGTTTGTTCTGGGTCTGAGGATGGAGTTGTAGATCTGTGAGAGATTATGTCTCAGGCTCCATTCCTGTTTAAGGAAGGATTCTCTTTCCTAAGAAAAATAGCCTTTTTAACTCTCCTCTCAAACCATTTATTTTCTCTGGCTAAGATCTGAACCTCACTGTCTTCAGAGGAGTGTTTAGTGTCTTTGAGATGAGATGGACAGCAGACTGAGGTCCTGAGGAGCTCTCACGCTGGTGTTGGTACATCCTCTTATAGAGCGGCTGTTTAGTTTCTGCAATATAACGCTCACTGCACTCTTCACTACACTGAATGGAGTAAACTCCTATGATTTGTCCAATTGACAGATTTAATTTCGTCTTATGCTATGGATCAGACCTGGACGACTGAGGGATTACACAGATGTGTTGTTTTAATACTTATTATGCCTCAAAATGAGCATTAGCGTTAACATCGAGACACAAACATGTCTCTTTCTAAACACAGAAGCGTCTGCGGTGAAGTCATTTTATTTGTAGTTTTTAACATGTCGTCAGTGACATCCACCTGCAGCTCTCTGTCCACTGCCTCATCTTTAAATATTTATCGATTTTAACGTTACTCGGCTAAAACCTCATAAAGATAAAAGTGGACGAGGAGTGCTCATGCTGACAGTGAGGTTGCCAGGTTGTGCACAGAGTCTATTTCTGTGTTTCAGATGCATCACTCCCTTATACCTACATATATGTCACATTTAACACAGATGGGAGCAGCTAAAATGAATATTATAGATTTGTGCTGTAATACAGTGAGTTCCTGGCTCTAGTCACAGAACAGAAATGATCCGGTTCAACATTTATGCATTTACCTTTTGAATATTTCATGGCAAAACACAATGTAATCAGTAGTGAAGTCTGCCCCTCGTCCCATCTGAGATTATGACATCACCACATTGTCAAATCTGAATAGCACCAAAACAAACTCGTCTTAGGTAAAGCTCATGACTGACCCACACACGGAGGACGTTCTCTCTGAAGCGTTTTCTGAAGAATGCCGGCGGGTGGATAGTGTTGCCTTATTGCTTGAGATGAATATAAAAGTCAAAGGTGTAACATGCACCATTCTGTCGTGCGTGTTTTCGCATTTATTATTCCATCCATATTTTTATCACCTTGATGCATGACGGGGGAGTGAACTGCTCCTTCCTCGCGGCTTCCGTAGAGACACATAATGACACATCCTGAATGCACTCTGGATCAAACGCCAAAGTGAAAAAAAGCTGAAATTACGCATGTGTAGAAACATGTGTAGCATAACATGAGCTTCATGTTTCTCACAGTGTAATAATAAAAGACCATATGCAGCGTGTGTGTGTGTCAGCGATGGAAAAATATCGTAAAGTCATTTTGGAGACTGGCCGTACTGGATTTTAGCATCACATTTAAATAAAAAAATTGTTCCACCTTTGTACAATTGCCGCCAGCTGTTGTCCATTCAGTTGAAATAATGTGGCTTTATTAAAAAATATGTCAGTGGTTTCAACTTTACAGACAAATATTCATGAACTAAAATAATAATTTCAATTGCAGAGTTTTCAATTAAACACAAGCCTAGAAGATTCTCACAATATATAAACCGTTTAAATCAGAGGTGCCCAAACTTTTTTTTTTTTTTTTTATCAAGGGCCACGTCTCAAAACATGTTCAAAGCTGAGGGCCACAGACGGCGATCAATACAGTGCGGTGCTTTAAACACAGCTTTGACAGAGCCGCTGTGTGTTAACAAGGCTTGAAACACATTTATTTTAGGTCTGTATCACACTGCGACGTGATGTTTGAGGATATAGTGGGAGAAATACTTTAATTTGCTGTTAAAAGTTCTGCTTATGGGCCAATAAAACCTTATCTGAGGGCCGCATTTGGATCCCTGGGCCATAGTTTGGACATAGTTTGTACCTGACGCTTCATGTACCAGCGTTTTTAAATCAAAGTCCCAGAACAATCGCAAAATGAATTGTGGATAATCTAAAGAAGCAAATATTTAAATGTATCTACACATACACATACTAACATGCAGTTACGACAAGGTGCGGACAATATGCTGCAGATATTTCACGTCAGAACAGCTTGAAAACCTTGTGCATTCCTCTGAAACATTCTTGAAAGTGCCTTTAGATGAGTCTTTCTATAGACTTCACAGCTATGTCCATATAGATGCACATAGATAACCTGCTAACCGCCGCGTTCCAAACAGGAAGTGAGCAATTGTGAGCGCGATTCAGCTCCATCGAAAACTGTTGGCCCTCTTCCTGCAATTGCCGCTGTCAGACTCATCATTTTTCGTCTTAAAATGTTCGTATAAACCCGCTCTACATGATCCTCGTATATTTTTTTTATTTCTCTATCGCGTCCGTAACTCGATGTGAACATAAATGACAAAATCAGGCGCCTTCTTTCCTCAAGGTTGCTCCCGCTAGTGTTAGCAGCCCACTCTTTGCTAAACCAGGGCAGGAAGGCGCGTTACGGTCAACAACCTGGCTCCTGATTGGCTCTTTGGTTGCTATGATACTCACAGTCGGAATTTCAAATATGTAACTCAGCTCTAAATTCGCCTTTAACCGCTCGAGCCTCGATGAGCTTCATTTGACCGTGGGTGACGTCACACTCCCTCAGTTCGCTTCTTTATACAGTCTGTGGTCCTTTCCCTCTTTTCGTATCCCAGAATGCACCGCGTAACTGATTAAAAACCCAATTTAACCAGTCTCCGGGAGTATCCTGTGTAAATGGACGGGGGTGAAATTGGAATGCAAATTTGGTAGTTCATTTTGGATCTTGTTGAGACCAATTTGGTTGAAGGAGCGTGATATGACTCGCCCTACAAAATCAGATTAGGAAGTAAAACATCTTAAACAGGCCGATGGTTCTAAGCGTACCTATTACATCAACATTCATAATCACTGTATTAAGGCGGGATTGGCTAAAAGTAGGAGAAGACATCTTACTTAACAGCTAATCTTTTGAGAGAGGATGGAGCCAGTTCAATAGTAAATCTATGGTGGGTCATTTTTAGCAGCCAGTACTGTCTCTCCTCCTCATTTAAAGTTGGGCTAAAGGCTTTTCAATTAAGAGCGGTCGGGCTCAGATCGGCACTTGATACTTACACTGCTTTAAATCAGCCTCACTACAGCTATAAAAGACTATTACAGACTCCACTGTCCAGGCAGAGCGAGCGACCGCAGAACGGGCAGAGACAGAGACGACGCTGGATTTCAAATGAAGATGTGGCACTGAAGCGAGTATAAAAGTGTCAGTATTTTAAAAAAAACTGCCTAACAGAGCGAGGTTGATGTACACGAAGCCTCATATCGTCCTAAAGAAGCTTCGATGTGGTGCTTTTCTGGTTGTGGGAGTTCACACCTGCAGGTTAAAGAGGTGAAGGACAGCAGGATGTGTGATGCCTCTAGTGGTGGACTCTGGAATGACTTTTTGGTTTAAATTTGACTATAGTGTCTAGAGCAGAGGACAGTTTCAGTGGAGTGTCCCGGGACGCTTTAACGAGGTCTTCACTGGGAGGTGTTGTCTGCTGTTGGAGGTTTAAAGAGAAAACTGGAGCCCAAAGGAACCAGGCCGTGTGAAAGACGAGGAGAACTGAGGATAATATGAACGAATAACTTCCAGAAAAGTCCTCAGCAAATAATCATCCAAAATGGTTGTGTCTTTGTTTCCTGTCTAACTTGTTCTGTCTCTTTCTCTCTGTCTTCTTCCTTTTCACCCACTCTCCCCATCCCCCTCTCCCTCTATCCCTCTCTCTCTATACTCCTCTGTCTGTCCATCTTCCTCCATCACCTCCTCTCCCCCTCTCTACCCTCCTCTGTCTCTCCCCACCTCTCTCTTTCTCTCCCTCTCCCCATCTCTCTCTCTTCCTCTCTCCCCATCTCTCCCTCCCTCTCTCTTTCCCTCCTTCTGTCTCTTTCTTCCTCCCTCTTTTTCTTTCTCTCTCTCAATCCCCCTCACCCCTTTCTATATGTCTCTCTCTCCTTCACCAATCCCTCTATTCCTCCCATCTTTCTCTCTCCCTCCCCCTCTGCCCCCCTTTCTTCTCTTCTCTGCCTCTCTCTCTCCTCTTTTCACCCCTCTCTTTCTCTACTCTTTCCCTCTCTCTCCTCCTCTCTTTCCCTCCTCACCCCCTCTCTGTCTCTCCTCTCTCTCTCTCTCTCCTCTCTCCCTCTCCCTCTCTCCCTCTCCTCTCCTCCTCTCTTCTCTCCTCTCCTATCCCCCTCTGTCCTCTCTCTTTCTCTCCCCTCTCTCCCTTTCCCCCTCCTCTCCTCTCTCCTCTCCTCTTTGTCTCCTCTCTCTCCCCCTCTCCCTCTCTCTCCTCTCCCCCCTCTCTCTTTCTCTCCCTCTCCCCTCTCCCCTCTCCTCACTCCCCCTCCTCTCCCCCTCTCTCTCTCTCCTCCCTCCCTCTCCCCCTCTCCCTCTCTCTCCTCTCCCCTCTCCTTCTCCTCTCCCCTCTCTTCTCTCTCCTCTCCCCCTCTCTTTCTCCCTCTCTCTCCCTCTCCCTCCTCTCTCCCCCTCTCTCTCCTCTCTCCCTCTCTCCCCCTCCCCCTCTCCCCTCTCCCTCTCTCTCCCTCTCCCCCCCTCTCCCCCTCTCTCTCTCTCTCTCTCTCCTCCTCCCCCTCTCTCTTCTCTCCTCCTCTCCCTCTCCCTCTCTCTCTCCCTCTCCCCCTCTCTCTCTCTCTCCCCCTCTCCCCTCCCCCCTCTCTCTCTCCTCTCCCCCTCTCTCCCTCTCTCCCCCCTCCCCCTCTCCCCCTCTCCCCTCTCCCTCTCTCCCTCCCCCCTCTCCCCTCTCCTCCTCTCTCTCTCTCCGTCTGTTCCAGGTGTACCAGTTCTCGTACACGGCCTTCTACATCATCTGCAGCCTGGAGACTCCGTAAGTAGGCGCCGTTGCGACAGCTGTGTACCGTTTTGGCCGTGTTACTTTTATCTGATCCCTAAATATCAGTGTGACCTCGGCAGCCCTCCCCCCGGCGAGGCGACCCTGTCAAAGTGATATTCATCTGAAACAAACTGTGTGAATCCAGACAACTTCACACAGTCAGACCTGGTGTTAAACAAAAGCACCTTATTCTTACTGTACTAATGTTTTTAATCCTCTCTCTTTTGCATTCTGTAAAAAAAAAGCTCCTATATTATGTAAACTTGACTCTCGAGAGCTTTAAGTCATGTTCCAACTACCTCATCAAAAGCAGACCTTGTGTCCACCTTGTGATGTCATGAGGTGGTAGTTTTCAAGTTAACAGCTCCTTTTACCTTTAGTTCATTAGACATCGGCAGTTCCAGATTCGCTGAAATGATCCAAAATGAAAGTTTACTGAAGGTGTGTGGAGTTTAAAAACACAGTGGAGCACTTCCTGTATCACCACATGATGACATCACAAGGTGGAACAGAGTGTTTCCTGTGTGAGAGAATGACTCAGCCTAAATACACAGGGTTTGTGGGTTAAATATATGTGAATGAAACAAAACACAACTCCAGGACAGACATGTTTAAAATACTACTACTACTATACCATTATTAATACTACGACTGTTGATACTACTACTGTTATTGTGCAAGTGTTTAGTAAAGTAACAGTAAGTAATAGTGTGTTTTTTTTTGTTTTTTATACATATATATTTGAAAATTATTTACAGAACAGGCTACATCAGTCGTTCCCAAATTGTTCCACCTGAGAAAATATTTGACCTTCCGAGTATCACCAGATCCAACCCAGGTCTAAAGTAGAACTATTCTCAGTGCTGGATGAAGTACTCCAGTCTGTTAAGTAAAAGTACAGGTACACAGTTTTAAAAATATATTAAAAAAGTCAGTTAAAATTAAAAGTAGTACATGAAAAAATGTAAGTATTTAAGTACCTGTTTAAAAATGTACTTAAAGAGTAAAAAGTACAAATATTTCACACAAGCGTCATTCATTTGTTAAATGTTGTGATACTGATTAAAAATGATGCAGATTTTGGTCGATAGTAACAATATGAATCAACTTTTTGTGTTTTTTTTTTGGATCAAAGCCGAAGTTTGAACTTGAAAAACTTAAGTCAGGAAAAAAATAAAAAATAAAATAACTCCTCAAATCATATGAAAAGTACTTTTTACTTTTTAGTCCAGTTCAAAAATGTAATAGAAAGTACAGATACTGCTCTCAAATGTAGAGAAGTAAAAGTAAAAATTATCCACTTAAGTAGTAAAGTACAGATACCTAAAATGATACTACAGTACAGTTCGTTACAACTTGTATTTCTTTACCTTCCACCACTGAGTATTCAAGATGTAAACTAGGATTAAACCTGGTGAAAAACGAGACAGACCCACCTACGTAACATACAATCTCACTTTTTATGAGGGATGTTCTCACTCCGATATATCGATACTTTGACTTAAAGTATCTGCCAGTACCCGATATTAACCGATACCAGCGTAGAGACTTAAAATGACACTTATTTCTTTAAAACACAGAATAAAAGTTCAAACATTATGAGACGTTCTGCTCTGTTTTTACATCCGATTAAAGGCCCAACCAGGGTCTTAGGCTTAACCGATATCACGAAACCGATACTCGATCCAACTCATTTTTCAAAAGGGAAAAAAAAAATGTAATTGAACTGTAACCTGGACTGTAACCTGTGTATCTGCAGATGTGATCAATACTGGTATCGGTATCGGTGCATCCCTACTTTTTATACATTTGACATATTTATTCGTTCAAGTAGCCGTGCAGAATGGACTGGGAGAATTTCTTAACAAAATGATGATGTAAATGACCCGAATATTAGCGTGACAAAGCGCTTTATACAGACACAGGTGTAAATGACTCTCTAAGGTCACGTTCAGCTCTATATGCACAGTGCCCTCCAGTGGCCAGAGGCGGTACTGCTGCTCTCCCCGATGACCTCATTCATCCCCAGCTCCAGACAGAGACATAAAAACAGAGACATTGCTAACTCACAGCGCAGCACTTTAACCAATCAGTGCAGCTGTAGTATTTATGCTCCTCTTAAAACTGTGTCCTCTGGTCTAGACGCTGTAATATCCCAGGATGACGGCGTTACTGTACTTGTGAATAATCCCAACAACAAAATCCACAATCCTAACCTGAATCCGGATTATGATTGGGATTTTCACACGCGCACACACATTATATAAATCTTATCCTGCGTATTTAAGGAGTTCTTTCTTTTTCTCTCAAACAGAAAACACCCTGTTCCACCTTGTGATGTCATCATGTGGTAATACAGGAAGTGCTCCGCTGTGTTTTTTAAACTCCACACAACTTCACTAGAATCATTTGGATCATTTCAGCTCTGGTACTGCTAATCTCCACTGAGCAAAGGTAAAAGGAGCTGTTAACTTGAAAACTACCACTTCATGACATCACAAGGTGGAACAGAGCATTTTTGAGCTTTGGAGATGTACAGACTAATAATGAAGAGTTACTCAAACATGTGAATGAAACAAAACACAACTCCAGGTCTGTTTTTTGTTGAAGTAACAGCGTTATAATATGGCTTAAATCTCCAAGAGTCCATTTTGAGTAATATAAAGAAAAAATAACACAAATAAATAACTGAAATACATGAAAGTATATGAACAAACATATAAGGGGGGTCAAGATTTTTAAAATTCTAGACATTTTTTCTTCATTTCTGGTGGATTTTAATGTGTCCAGTTGGCGACAGTGGGTTAAATTTACATTATTAAGGTCCTTGCACACATTTCAATATAAATGTATGAGCTCTTGGGGGCCCCCTGGTGGCCTCGGGGCCCTAAGCAGCTGCTCAGTCTGATTATAGGCTGAACCGGCCCTGATGCTAAGAATCTTATGACGACGTTTCTGCATTTAGACCCAGTGGAAGCACTTAGACTCTTTTTCATGGTCCTCTGTTCAAAATACAAAAAGAAACACAGTCAAAACACGTGGATAAAGTAATAAATCCATTTAAAACATTACAAAAAATAATTACAAAAAAAGATACAGACATCTGACAGTGAACAGTGTCTTTTCTCCACAGTTCTTGCCTGTAACCTGCTTGTCTCTATCTAAATTTAATGCCATACTGTGGAACATTTGGGGCATAACAGTGACATCCACAGAGACGAGCAGGTGGCAGACCCAGAGACGCTCCCCTGGAAAAGTTACACGGTGCAACTTTTAAGTACAGACGTGTTTGTTTTTACAGAGAGACGTGGAACCTGAACCCTCCTGAAGTCAGAAACGCCCAGCTGCAGTTCGCGGGATGGGGACCTCAAGACCAACAGCTGGTGAGCGCCACACTCACAGTATTCAGCGTTTATAACGACGGGGACTGTTCATATTTAGTGTTCAGTCAGTGGGTCACGAGTATTACAGATGAAGAAGTAAGTCAGGGTTGCCAGATAATATATCCTTTAAAACATTTATTGAATTTTCCTGGACGACTGAGCACAAATCTACACAAAGACACGGTTTAAGTCACTGTGGCCGGACACTTTTCTTCAATGTAGGGTTGAAAATCAGATGAATCGATACTAAAACTAGTGTCGAAACTGCATACTCACTTGAACTGGTATCAATACTAAAAATGTCACATTCACAGGCAGGGCTGGGTATCGTCAAGAAGCTGCTGATACGATACGTATCTCGATACATGGGCCACGATACGATACGTGTCTCGATACAGTGCACTGTCGATTCGATACAATGAGATACGATATTTCAATATTGAGTCGATACGATTCAGTGAAAAATAATGGCTTTCGGGACATTTAATGATCAACACCTTTTTCACAATAAAAAACATTAATTTTTTTTTCTATTTTTTTCTTCCATTTATTGAAGATGAATGAAAATGTTCTAGATAAACTTGTTTCTTTCCTCTACACAAGCCACACAAAACTGACAGAATAATTTGGTAGAATATAAAAAAAAAAAAAAAACTCTTGGTGATTTTCCATTATAATTTGGGATTATTACACAGCTTTAAAAATAATATTTGACTATTATGAATTATTATTATTTACATTCTTTTCCCCCTTTAAAAAAAATATTGAAGTATACTACACTTCATTGACACTTACTGCCTAATAAAAATATAAAAAGAATAAAACCTTTGAAAGAAACAAATCACACTCTATTGTCTGAAAGCAAATATATAAGCAGTACCATTATATGCAGTATATACATGTATTTGTAAAACGACGTAACATCAAAAAACACCATAAAACTCCAGAATATTCCACTTGCTCGTAATTTCCCCCTTGTCCAAAGTTGGCGTCCTCGCTGAAGGACGTGGCCTCGCTTGTACTTTGCTCTCTCCGATTGCAAATTTAACACTCGGAACAGAATCGGCAGAGCGTCCGTGTCACTGCGCAAAGTCAAACACAGACGGTTACGCTAACAAAACACTCGTAATGGAGCGGAGACGTCGCGAAAAAAAAAACCCAACCTCATCCTCGTGTTCACTTTGAAACGAGAGCGAGCTCAAAGTCCCACGGGCGGCTGCTCTCGCTGCTCTCGTATCGGCGACGTGGATTTACGGTGATTGATGGCCACAAATAGCTGATAAACAGTTGTGGCTCGTGTTACATTAACCAGAACGCCCTTGAATGCACCATTACGATCGCTAATTGACCAGTACATAATAGATTTTAGGCGAGCGCTGGCTGTGAGCGTAAATCACCTCTTCTTTTACAAGTTTGGTTTAGTGTCCCTCCGTCCAGTGCGGCGGGAGAGGACGGGTCTTTAGTCTCTCGTGTAGGACTGGACTCGATTGTCAGAGAAGTACTATTAATTTATATGACGTATTTACTTATTCGCCCCCTCCTGAGTCGTCAAAGTAACTCAGGTAGTAATAGATATTTTAGTGGTGCTTTAAGTAATAGCTGTAACTTCACATCGTATTCGTAGTGGAAGTACTTTTAGTGTAATTGGTGGTAGTTGTACTGTGTGGTTTATTGTTGCTGTAGTAATAGTTGTAGTATAAGGAGGGTTGTCCAAGTGATACTTTTTTAAACAAGTATCAATCTGTGGTGCAATATAATGAAGTAAAAGTGGTAAAGTACAGTGCTTAAGTATAAATAGTAGGTATTTGTACTTAACTTATGTAGATTTTCAGACTGAAGTGGATACTTTTTACTACATTTGAGAGCAGTATCTGTACTTTCTACTCGACTACATTTTGAACAGAACTGAACGTAAAAGTATTTGTTTTATATAATTGTCTGAGGGTTTATTTTTAATTTTTATAATTTAATAGAAATAAAAACAGCTGGAAAAATCATTCAGTTGCTTCTTTTGATAAAATGTAGTACACATCGTATCAAAATCACTACATCTGAAGCTCTAATAAACTTCATAATCTGCACAAAATACTTTTACTTTTTACTCTTTAAGTATATTTTTAAACAAGTAATTTAATATATTTTTTAATACTGTTGTGTGATGCATTTACACAAGTTTATTTTTTATTTGTTTGTTTTTTCCCTGGTATCTGTACTTTTACTTAAGTAACAAATGTAGTATTTCTTCTTCCACCCCTAGTATCAGTAAAGAAATGACATAAATAAGACAAAATTGGTCTTGATTTGTAACTGGTATTTGTTTTAAAGGTCCTATATGCATCTAACACGGCTTAAAGCTCACGTCATGAAAACAGACCCAGATCCAAACCTCAAAACGCCCCGTTCCACCTTGTGATGTCATGAAGTGGTAGTTTTCAAGTTAACAGCTCCTTTTACCTTTAGTTCAGTAGAAATTGGAAATTCCAGGACTGAAATGATCCAAATGATTCTAGTGAAGGTGTGGGGAGTTTAAAAACACAGTGGAGCACTTCCTGTATTACCACATGATGACATCACAAGGTGGAACAGAGTGTTTTCAGTTTGAGAGAGGTCTGTTTGTGATGAGGAAACAACATTATAACATACACAAGAAAACAGCAAACACGGGACCTTTAAGTATCAAAATCACGTTTAAAGATGCAGGATGGTGATGAGTCTCGAGAGTGAATATTCTTAATAAATGTCGTAGTTCAAATTTTTACTGTCAAAACTACTGTCATTTAGAAGAAATATTTCAAAACTTGTTGACACTCTGTGTCTCTGTCTCTGTGTCTGTGCCTCTGTCTCTGTCGCTCTGTGTCTCTCTGTCTCTGTGTCTCTGTCTGTGTCTCTGTGTCTGTGTCTCTGTTTGTGTCTCTCTCTGTCTCTGTGTCTCTGTGTCTGTGCCTCTGTCTCTGTGTCTCTGTGTCTCTCTGTCTCTGTGTCTCTGTCTCTATGTCTGTCCCTGTGTCTCTGTCTCTGTGTCTGTCTCTGCGTCTCTGTGTCTCTGCGTCTCTGTGTCTCTGCGTCTCTGTGTCTCTGTGTCTCTGTGTCTGTCTCTCTGCGTCTCTGTGTCTCTCTGTCTCTGTGTCTCTGTTTGTGTCTCTCTGTGTCACTGTCTCTGTGTTTCTGTCTCTGTGTCTGTGTCTCTGTGTCTCTGTCTCTGTGTCTCTGTGTCTGTGTCTGTCTGTGTCTCTGCGTCTCTGTATCTCTGTGTCTCTGTCTCTGTGTCTCTGTCTCTGTCTCTGTGTCTCTCTGTCTCTGTGTCTCTGTCTCTGTCTCTATGTCTGTCCCTGTGTCTCTGTCTCTGTGTCTGTCTCTGCGTCTCTGCGTCTCTCTGTCCCTGTGTCTCTGTCTCTGTCTCTATGTCTGTCCCTGTGTCTTCTGTCTCTGTCTCTGTCTGTCTCTGTCTGTGTCTCTGTGTCTCTCTGTGTCTCTGTGTCTCTGTCTCTCTGTCTCTATGTCTGTCCCTGTGTCTCTGTCTCTGTGTGTCTGTCTCTGCGTCTCTCTGTCTGTGTCCTGTGTCTCTGTCTCTGTGTCTGTCTCTGCGTCTCTGCGTCTCTGCGTCTCTGTGTCTCTGCGTCTCTGTGTCTGTCTCTCTGTCTCTGTGTCTCTGTCTCTGTGTCTCTGTACATACCGAGTCCCCAGGAGCACATGACTAATGAGTGTTAACAGGCAGAGCGTTCAGAGCTGAAGGTCGTGTGCTGTTGGTACAAGTCAATGGTCCAGATGCTAAACCTTTAATAGAGCCGTGTGCAGAGGAGCCGTGTGCAGATGAGCCGTGTGCAGAAGAGCCGTGTGCAGAAGAGCCGTGTGCAGAAGAGCCGTGTGCAGAAGAGCCGTGTGCAGACGTACAATATTACTCACATATACAGTAGGTCGCCATCGCTGTGTCAGAAGAGAACGACACTGTGTAAAATGTATTTCTAAAGCACTACGACGATAGACTCACTCAATATCTCACTTGTTTATTCAACTTTGCTGCTGGAACTTTTAATACAAGATCTCATGATTGTATAAATCTAAAAACTTTTGCTTATTTTACTTCCTAAAAATGGAAAATACTTCAAGGACTGGCAAAACTAGATACACTGGTGCCACAAATGCACTTTAATAATCTGAAGATAAACACTCACACTCACTCCTGCTCCTGTTTTTAATGTTTTAAATGAACCTGTGCAGTTTTTTTGTTTTGTTTGTACTTTTTAAAGTCATCGGGCTCTTCCTCTATAAATAAAAATGCAAGAAATAAATGAAAAATTCAGTAAAAATGATTAGATTGTACTTGCTACTTTCATAAACATCTATTCTGGCTATTTTAAAGGTCCATTATGTAACTTTTCTGACTACCTGCTTCTGAGACTGTTGGTATTAAACTATATGCAGTATTTCCAAGGAGAGGCACAGTAAATATGTAAGTATTTTTGAGTACTACCAGCGAGTATGGACTGAGTAATGCGCTGTAAAGTACTTTGGGTGTCTTGGAAGTCGCTATATAAATCCAATGCATAATTCGTTTTCTGAGCAATAAAGCACTGAATGAATACAAGACCATTCTGATGTTATACTGTGGAACATTTCTAGATAAAGCAATAACATCTCCATGGAGACGAGCAGGTGGCAAACCTTCTACCAAAGTTATAGCAGCTTTAAAGGGCCCGTATTACACGACTTTATGATCTGTTCTAATGTTTAACACACAAACCCTGCAGATTTAGGCTGAGTTCTTCTCTCAAACTGAAAACACTCTGTTCCACCTTGTGATGTCATCGTGTGGTGATACAGGAAGTGCTCCATAGTGTTTTTAAACTCCACACACCTTCACTAGAATCATTTGGATGATTTCAGCCCTGGAATTGTCTTTTGCTCCACCTAACAAAAGGGAAAAGGTAGATGCTAAATTGAAAACTACCACTTCATGACATCACAAGGTGGAACAGAGCATTTTGAGCTTTGGAGATGTACAGACTAATAATTAAGGGTTATTCAAACATGTGAATGAAATAAAACAACTCCAGGTATGTTTTTTTTTAGGTTTTTGATGAGGTAACAGCATTTTAGAAGCTCACAAGAGTCAATTTTGTGCATAATAATAACACCTTTAATATAGATGCGGCTGTCCACAACCAATAAACCACAGACTGTGATTAGGTGAAGTGTCTTGCCCAAGAACACAATGGCAGAATGACCCGATTAGAGCCGAACGCAGCCTCAACCTACCATGACCAAAATAACAGCTTGAACTCAGTAAAACTATAATGAGTTAAGCGACTTTTTACCCCTCTTGGTGTGACATTTCACGGTTTGCACAACATTTCATTAAAAAAAAAAGTACTTTGGCTTGTCATTTCGCCATTTAAATTCTCTTTGTAACCCCAAATGACAAAGATTCAGACAGCTGCGGCGTCAGACCTGAATAACCAAACCAGTGCTGATGGATCTCCATAGTTACCGCTCCGAGCCACCACTAAAAATGAAAAGTGCTCTGTGTGAGACTTCCTCCCTCTCCTTTCCCAAGCCCGAGGTTGTAAATCTGCCTAATTACCCATGATGTCCTAATGCAAAATGACTTCTGTACAAACCACATAAAAGAAGCTATGGTCCCCAGTCACTGTCCTCCCCCGTCATCTCTCTCAACCAAGTGCCTGATTACAGACTATAGTGTTATTTATTATCTCTATCGCTCCACTCTGGACTAATTAGCACTGGGCATGGATTAATACTGAATCATGTTTCCTTCCATCCCTCATCAAGTCTTTGTACCTCATGTCCAGTGTGTCTCACACTGTGGGACCTTCTGCAGTTTGAGTGTTTGTTTTGCTGTGAGACAAAAGATACACTCTTTAGGATAGTTGTTATTTAGAATCAACTTATTCATGGTTTAGTTTCATTTTAGACCTGGTTTAGACCTGGTTTAGTCTCAGTTTAGATCTGGTTTAGTCTCAGTTTAGACCTGGTTCAGTCTCATTTTAGACCTGGTTTAGACCTGGTTCAGTCTCATTTTAGACCTGGTTTAGACCTGGTTCAGTCTCATTTTAGACCTGGTTTAGTCTCATTTAAGACCTGGTTTAGACCTGGTTTAGTCCTGGTTTAGTCTTGGTTTAGACCTGGTTTAGTCTCACTTTAGACCTGGTTTAGTCCTGGTTTAGTCCTGGTTTACACCTGGTTTGGTCTCATTTTAGACCTGGCTTAGACCTGGTTCAGTCTCATTTTAGACCTGGTTTAGTCTCATTTTAGACCTGGTTTAGACCTGGTTTAGTCTCATTTTAGACCTGGTTTAGACCTGTTTTAGTCTTGGTTTAGTCTTGGTTTAGACCTGGTTTAGAACTGGTTTAGTCCTGGTTTACACCTGGTTTAGTCTCATTTTAGTCCTGGTTTAGACCTGGTTTAGTCTCATTTTAGACCTGGTTCAGTCTCATTTTAGACCTGGTTTAGTCTCATTTTAGACCTGGTTTAGACCTGGTTTAGTCTCATTTTAGTCCTGGTTTAGACCTAATTTAGTCTCATTTTAGACCTGGTTCAGTCTCATTTTAGACCTGGTTTAGTCTCATTTTAGACCTGGTTTAGACCTGGTTTAGTCTCATTTTAGACCTGGTTTAGTCTCATTTTACACCTGGTTTAGACCTGTTTTAGTCCTGGTTTAGTCTTGGTTTAGACCTGGTTTAGAACTGGTTTAGTCCTGGTTTACACCTGGTTTAGTCTCATTTTAGTCCTGGTTTAGTCTCATTTTAGACCTGGTTCAGTCTCATTTTAGACCTGGTTTAGTCTCATTTTAGACCCGGTTTAGACCTGGTTTAGTCTCATTTTAGTCCTGGTTTAGACCTAATTTAGTCTCATTTTAGACCTGGTTTAGTCTCATTTTAGACCTGGTTCAGTCTCATTTTAGACCTGGTTTAGTCTCATTTTAGACCTGGTTTAGACCTGGTTTAGTCTCATTTTAGTCCTGGTTTAGACCTAATATAGTCTCATTTTAGACCTGGTTCAGTCTCATCTTAGACCTGGTTTAGTCTCATTTTAGACCTGGTTTAGTCTCATTTTAGACCTGGTTTAGACCTGGTTTAGTCTCATTTTAGGCCTGATTTAGACCTGATTTTATTTATTTTATTTTATTCACTTACTTTTGCAGTAAAAGTTGTTAAACTAAGTCCATACTTGCATCTCTGCTGTCTCCGTAAACATTCGCTGGCAGCTGGTTCCTCTTGTCCTCTTTTAATCAGGGTCAAAGAGAATTATTAACACAGAATTTTCCAAACAAAATTAAGTTTCATAATTGAATGAGCGTTAATCAGCCCACCTGTTTTACTCCCCAAATCTCACTTGGGTTTAATTAAGCAGCACGTTCCCACAGAGAAACAAACAACAACTGTACACGGTTTAGAACAAGATCAACAGCTGCACGAGCACATGGCGAGAACTCTGCGAGGCCACGAGTCAGCGTAGTGTAAAAACGCCTCATATTCACTGGAGACGCTTTTACTATCAACATGGTTTTAAGTTTGGTTCGCTCTCTAATTAGACGCGTCATTATTCAGATATCGACTCAAACGTGAGGCCAGTGCTTTACAGATGCACTGTGGAAGTTTTTTGATATAGGATTCACTTCCTTCTTGTATCCAGAGACATGTTTTTAGGCTTGTTTTGCACTCTAAATATGTATAAAATAATTCAGAAACTGGCTGAACAAACATTAGGCTGGTGCTTTAAAGATGCACTGTGGAACTTTTTTTGATGGAGGGTCTGCTACCTTCTTGTGTCACTGTAGAGTAAAAGCGCCTCATGTTCACTGTGGACGCTCTTATTAACATGGTTTTAAGTTTGTTTTTCTCTCTAATTAGGCATGTCATTATTCAGATATTGGCTCAAATGTGAGGCTAGTGCTTTAAAGATGCACTGTGGAACTTTTGTGTCCACAGAGATGTTTTTAAGTTGGATTTTCTCTCTCTAATTAGGCATATAATGGTTCAGATATCTCTCTATGTACCTTTTTGCTATTGAGTCAGCTACCTTACCTTATATCCATGGAGATTTTATTGCTTTGCCTGGATAGTCCACAGTATGGCTTTATTAAAAGTATCTATCTCCATGGAGACAAGCAGGAGACACCACCAAAGGCAAGTTACATGTCAGATCTGTGGAGAGGCGACCTAGCTTACAATAAGAATGGAAGAGTAATACAAAGCCCAAAAGTCACTGACAGATGAAAAAAATTCATAACTGTTTTGTTTCTAAATATTTTCCTTTTATTTTTTCAAAGCATTTAGAACGACCCTTCCGACATTAATCTGAGCAAATACAGCACCGAGGAACAAACCCTCATTGTGCAGTGGTACTTTGAGTCTCATGGGTCAAATTCACAAACCCAGCGCTGTTACCGTCGACATTTTAATACCAGAGATGCCCCGAGCGTAAATGCCATTAAAGGAATAATAAGTGTTTTTCAAAGACAGGGGGCAGTATGTGATCTCCACAGACCTGACTAGTCCTGATTTCTTCCTGTGGGTCTATCTTAAAGAAAAGGTGTTTGTGAATAAACCTCAGACAATAAACGACTTAAAACGTAACATCGAGGATCAAATAAGAGACATAAGCTGGAAATGCTTTAAATGTTATGGAAAGTGTGTTAGATCAGGATATTCAAACCCAAAATGGTGAACACTTAAAAAACATTATTTAAAAAAATTTGGTCATTTTTAATTCCTTTAGTTTAGGTGATAAGTTCAAGTGTAAGTGAACAATTATAACCGTATATATTGCCAAAAATCTCTGAAGGTTCAGTTTACCTACTGCTACAATTTGGTGAGTATAACTTAAGAATTAAAGGAGCTACTGAAGATTTAAAAGTGTCAGTGACTTTTGGGCCACCCTGTACAAACACCTGTACTTGAACATTCGCACGATAAATAAGTTTAATGCCATACTGTGGAACCCTGTAGTATATTTGTAGTGTTATAGTCTTGTTAACTGGTAAATCTTCCATATGGTTGTACATTTGTCTACATTACCAAACATTTAGGGTAATTTTCAAAGTTTTTAAATATGTTTTGATCCATTTTTTGATATCTTTGCAATGACCTACAAACTTCCATTACATACACACACAAACTTCACAAACTTGTACGTCTTCCCTATAATGAAACACATTTAAAGTTTGAACCTCACTCTTCTAACAGACGAGCTTTGTTGCCAGTCGTGGGTTAGTTTTCTCTTCTACAAAAACCTCAAACTATCTCTGCTCTTTATGTGAATGTGACGGCTCTGGCTCTGGCTCCAGCGATTTGGATTTGGAAGCATCCCTCAAGCTCAAAGCCCAAACTCAATGTCAGAAAGAGGTTATTTTTGGCCTTCACAGATTCCACATTGAAGCTTTAATCTGTGTTTGCAGAGGGAAATTATACGAGGTAAGACAGTGACTCATTTGTATATGAAGGGCTAATAAAGAAGCCGTAGTTTGACTTTAAACGACCCTGTGTGTTACAGTGGAGGAGGCGGCATTAGTCCAGAAGGTATGCACTAGTTTGTTCACTAAATAAAGGTTGCAGGTTTGATCCTTAGCTGCTTGCCCATTGTGTCCTTGCGCAAGACACTTCATCCATGTTGCGTCTTGCAGAATATAAGCCTAAACTGACAAAAAACTATAATCGTGCTATGTCAGAATATCTTATCACGAATATCTTTTACACAAACTAACAACGGGACGAGTATGTGTTCTAAGAGACATATATTTTATTTATTTCCATGAAAAAAGAGTGATAGTTTTAGAGTAGAATAAAACTGCACCGTTGCCATAGCAAATAGCAACTGAAAATATTCTATCCAGGCCCGTCAACAGAAATTTGGGGGCCCGGGGCAAGAAGCCTCCTATGGGCCCCCCCCAATATAAATTTATAGGAAAAAGGTCTAGTTCTGGGCCCCTAACACCCTGAGGCTCAGGACAACAGTCTCTCTGTCTACTCCCCTGATTCTAAATGATGAAAAGTTCTCAAAATGGCGTCTATAAACAGGAAGCTGAAACCCATTTAACCGAATGACACTTCTGTAATATCAAAACCACTTCTGTTGCGTGCAGATATCTACTGCAAGTCTCTCATGCTCTGTTCCTCATAATATTTTAATTTGGTGTCTCATCTGTTAGATTTGTACATACCCAGACGCTTTAAAAGTGAATTATTTAGCATGCTGTCTCATCTTTTTAGCCTTTATTCTCCCTCTGCTCTCATCCCCACCGCACTAACTGAATGTTTTGCAAAAGATCGCTTTACAAACCGCTGGCGTGATACTCGCTCAAGGCTAAAGATATTCGGTAATCCTTGAGATCCTGAGTCGGCTCTTTTGGTGTAATGGCTCTGGATTGATTTGAGCATAGCATTAAGTCTGCAACATCTTAACATTCAAAAAGTCTACGCTCTGCTCCCATATCATCTATTATGCTTCGTAATGAAAGACTTGACCTTCACTTATCAGCAGTGCCCCACGAACCGAAACACCGAAGTATGTCTGGAAAAATAAAAGTGGTCTCGTTTCAGTCCCGAGTGTTTGGAAATTGAGAAAGATGGGCACGTTTCTTTGTTGTTTAGTCACATCTGATATTCTGAACAGGTTATAAGACGTTCTATTGAATAGCTGTAGAGTTTAACAAGTGCAGGAGGATAGATTTGAACCACTGACTGTTACACGAGCTCAGGCTGATCACAAACTATTGCTACACAGTTTGGATTATGTTATAGTATCTTATGGGTTACAAACAGACTGCGTAAAGAAGTGGACTGCGGGAGTTTGACGTCACTCGCAGCGTTCAGCTCCAGTCAAATGAAGCTCATCGAGGCTAATGGTTATAGCGGCAAATTTAAAGCTGAGTTTCTGTTACAGCCCAGCTCGTGTGGGGACAGGGAAGTAACAAAAGAAACCAAGATGGAAAATGGCAACTTGAGAAGTAATTTAATTAACAGGGATGTTAAGGGAAAACTAAACAGAGGGGGACTAAAAATATTGAAACAAACAGCACCTTGCAAGGTTTAAACAACAGGTAAAAGTTAACTAAAACACAAATTTGACAATAACGTAACAAAATCTCACACAGGCCAGCAGCTCCACATCTTCTTAAATGGGTGGGAGGTGGCTGAGGTGGGCCCCAGGATTGGCCAGGCCGGGAAACGATCCTCCAATCACAGCCAAGGCCTCCAACCGCCATGATTATGGAGAAAGTAGAAGATTCGGGGACGCACACAAGAAACATAATGTACAGATATAGCCTCGCTCCTCGATACTGGTGTCGATACCGTGATGATAATTTTTGAGACATTAGAATGTGATTTTCAATATTAAATGGTAGCACTTTCTTTTCTATCCCATGTGTGTTATATCTGTGTACTCCCTCAGTGTGCAGTAGGTTCATACTGGTCCATGGGTGTAAACTGTGTGTTTTATACTTGTTCAAGGTCATTCTAAAGATATTCAGGAAAGGTTTGTTTCTGTCTGACTGTTTTAGTATCGATACCTGCTCAGATGAGTCTCTAGTTCTGATACTAGTTTTAGTATTTGATTAGTATCTGATTAGTTTATACAACACTACTTCGTCATGTTGGCATTTTACAGTGAGTTATTCAGTCTGCAGCCTCATCTATTTGTATCATATTGCTTCATTCAAACTTCAAGCGAATATTTTGCTGAAGATTACTCTCAAATTGATGCTAAAGCAGCTTGAGCTACGCTAAGTAAAATCTCTGTTTATTTGAGGCTTGGTTCTTATTGACATATTAGAAAGCAGAGCAGTAAAGAGCAACATTTGAACATTTTAAAACAGTAGATGAATAAGTATCTGTGTAATCCCCCAGTCGTCCAGGTATGACATATATCTGTCTGAAGAGGGAAGCTAACTACACTGAAGCTAACACGCCTTTTCAGACAGATTTTATAGATATGAGGTCCTTCAACTGCCATAGAGATGTTTTTTTATTCACTTAAATGTCTCATAATATGGCTTTAAATCTGTCTATCTCCATGGACACTAGCAGATAACATCAAATTAAGTCAGATCTGTGGAAAGGCGCGCCCACCCTCATAATACATGTTTGTCAAGACTTTGATTAGCGATACACACATAGCACAGGGTTTATAACATTCCAGGCAAAGCAGTAGCATCTCCATGGAGACAAGTCGGTGGAAAAAAGTGACAAATTTCTGTGTTTTTCTTTCAGATTTTCATTTTTGAGAACAACATCTATTTCCGTTCCAAAGTGGAGAGTCGCTCCATCCGTCTGGTGTCCACGGGGAAAGAAGGCGTGATCTTCAACGGCCTCAGCGACTGGCTCTATGAAGGTAGGAGCACAGCTGTGAGCGTGTGCTGGGGTTTTAGCGGGAGGTTGTAAAGGAGCGTACTGTTCGGTTTTATGGTCGGCACAGGGGCGTATGCTAGCACAGACCGGCGGTGTTGTGCTTTATAGATTTTGTGATATATTATGTACATCAGTGTTATCTTAAGAAAGCATTTTAGTGCACTCTTTATTGGAATAATTTGCTACAGCACAATATCAGGACTATTTTATGTCAGTGGAAAAAAAGAGAATAGGTTCTGTGCACAGGATCATGCTAGCTAGCTCGCTGTGTCTCTAAATCTATGCTAACTATTATTAAAAGTGTAAAATATAATATAAACAACCTATTATTTTTAAAAAGTATTATGCCTCAAAATTAGCATTAGCTTTAGCATCGATAGCTTTCAGGGGGC
Source organism: Periophthalmus modestus (assembly GCA_019594935.1). Lineage (NCBI taxonomy): Eukaryota > Metazoa > Chordata > Actinopteri > Gobiiformes > Gobiidae > Periophthalmus > Periophthalmus modestus. Next base: position 15,996,034 of record JAIEZT010000021.1, read on the forward strand.
CCTAAGCTAAATTTGTCTCTGGGCCGACGACAGCGGACACCTCCTGATTCAGCTGTTGGTGAAGTAATAATGCTAACAGTGAAGTTAGCATTATATGTTTTCACAACCTCGGGGAAAGAAGGCGCTTGATTTGTCTGTTATTAATGTTCATGTCTTGATTTACAAACACAATAACGAAATGAAAACACCAGGATCGTGTAGAGCGGGTTCATACCAACAATTTAAGACCAAAATGATGAGCCTCACTGCAGCAGTTACAGAGAGAGGGGTGACAGTTTTTCAATGTAAAAAGAATTGGACCCGGAAGTGCGCCCATGATCGCTCCCTATTTGGAACTAGCAGGTTAGCTACATCCTTTTATATATACAGTCTATGATACCAAACCCTTTGCTACATTGAAAACTACATTACGTAACATAAGGTGAATAGCGCCTATAACATTAGCATTCTTGCTCAAGCACAGTTCAAGTTATGTTAATATAATATACCCTTCAGTTTCACTTCTCATCAGTTACTTCCGAGCTGCGACTGTCTGGAGAATACTGTGTTAAAGTGCCTATTGACTTAAACTGGCCTCGCGCTTTAAAAGTCACATGACCACAGTGCAGCTCATTAAGTCCACAGAACAGATGCCGTAATTACAGCAGACAGCCCTCCCCAGCGCTTCCCTCTCATCACAGCCCGGATTAAACACAGCAACGAGCTCCACTGGCTCCGGCTCTGCTGCGCTCCCAAAAATGAACTCATGTTTTTTATAAGTGAGTGTTTTAGGTAATTTGGAGGTGCTGAATTAGATATCATGATGCATCTAGTATTTAGCATTTGATTTGGAGAAAATATCTAATCATGATTTTTTTTGGCAAGCATCGCTATTAGATTTGCAGTTAGGCTGAAATATGAACTGAAAAATCTCCAGAAAGAAATTTTAGTGCACTCATAATTGGACAAATTTGTCACAGTGCAATAGCAAAGCTCCTTTATGTCAGTGAAAAAAAGAGTTTAAGACCCTAGAATAAGACTCTGTGGAGACACGGGGAGGACATCTGACTCACAGGGACATTTCAGAACATGTCTGCACAGACGTAAACTACAGGATTAGCAGTTTGTTTTTTTTGGGGTTTGTTTGTTTTTTTTTTGCAGAATGAGACAGGAGATTTTGTTGTTTCTGAAGGAAATTATGGTACTTAAAAAACTGGAACCTTTGGGATTTTCTAATTTGATTGAGATTAATCTTGCAGTTTTACTTTTAAGTCATTATTAATATATTTTTTTTAAATGATTAAATATACACAAATAAAAAATAAATAATTTTTAAAAATGCAATAAAAATAAATAAATAAAAATATAATTAAAAAAAATACAATTTTCAACCACAAAGACACATTTCAGAATTATTTACCCCACCCACTTTGCCTGTGTATTCTAGTCTGATGTTATGTCTGCAATAGTCACAGATAGTTCTTTCCACATGGTTCTCATCCAAAGCCTCTTACTAAGTAGAAATGTTGTTTCCTTGTGGTTCTCATCTAGCCCTGTTACATAGGATTCCCGTCTTAAACGCCTCGTGTAGAACTTTGAACTCTAAGTAAAGAACATTTTGAAGAAGCAGCTGTTTCCTCGCCTGAGTACTGCAGTGTCTGATGTATTTTTAAAACGTAGGATTTTATTTGTGTGAGCGCACATTAGAACGAAAACAACATTTGAGAGAAGACTGAAATATGAGCTGATAAACTAATACAAGAATCCCATGCATCCTCTTTTTAGCGTGTTTGTAGAGGTCAAACTACAGCAAGATTTGTCTTTACAGAGGCCTTTTTAAAATGGATCGGCAAAATCTCATTCAGACACTTTATTCTTTCCATTTGACAGACAAGCGGTTTAATCTTTCAGTACGAGGGAGTTCATTAAAGAATCTCATTTTTCTAACAGCATATGGTGTCCAGACCCCTCTGCCATCTTAATAATAAAACAGGAGGACAGTATAGTACAGCTCAGGGGCGACAGTGGCTCATTTGGTTCAACTCGACACAAACGTCATTGGTTGAACGTCAGATCCACTGATCTATAGGTTGGCGTCTGATTCCTGCTTCCACAAATCAATACTGCTGTTATGTTCTTGGGCAAAACACTTAACCCAACTCGTCCCTAGTGTCTGCGTGCACTGGTGTATGAATGGGTAAGTGGTAGAAAAAACTGTGGCCACTTACCAGGGCCGGCCCCAGCTTTCAGGGGGCCCTAAGCAGAATGTGTCTCTGGGCCCCTGGACAGTGGATGGACCTGGGCTCAGCTGTTGGTGACTTGCATTTGACAATATTATGACCCCAATTGTGTTTCTATTTAGATAATATTTTAATCAAACTTGTAAAACTGCCATTCAAAAGTACCTGTGAGTGAACGTGAGAGTAAAGTGAATGAAAAAAAAAAAATCTAATCTTTATAGAGGGATATTTAGGCTTCTGTAAACACCCGAGCACTGTTTCCAGTATAAATTTACATATTATATTATTTTCAATGTAAATATGTGGGCTCTTGGGGGCCCTCTGATGGCTTTGGGGCCCTAAGCAGCTGCTTAATCTGTTTATAGGCTGGACCGGCCCTGGCACTTAACATTTTACCACATAGTTCCTGGTATTAACGTTGTGAACTGAGTATTTAAAGCACACTAGTCTGGGGCTGTGTTGGGAATTGAAATCCAGTCTTCAAAAGTTCTCTTCCCCATTTCTCAAACTACTTATCCTACATATCGTGTGCGTCAATGAAATCTTAATTGGTCTAATGTGATCATTTCTGTGCTGCCACATTTACTTTTCATATTGTATATCCCAAGTGCTGTGGTTAAGTTCCACTTCGCTTGATTTTGCCGTAGGGTTTTGAACCTCACACATCCTGCCAACTATCATCCTGGTACTGCAATAAAATAAAGTACACTATGTAACTTTATAGTGGAGGGTTGGCATCAGCTTGTCTCCATGGAGATGTTAGACTGCTTTGCTTGGAATTTTCCACTTTACCAAGAGGCTAAGCTACACGTTAGATCTGTGGAGAGGTGACCCCGTTTATAATAAGAAGAGCCAGTGTTGTGAAGTATTTTTGAGCAATAAAACACACATCACTGAATCAATCAATCAATCAAACTTTATTTCTATAGCACCTTCCAACAACCAAAGCTGACCAAAGTTCTGTACAACATTAAAAGACCAGCTTGATTAATCCCGACATAGAGAGCATTACAGTAATCTAACTAATAAAGGCATGGATGGCTTTCTCCAGGTCACCACGGCTCAAAAAGGGTTTAACCTTTGCCAGGAGGCGGAGCTGAAAGAAGCTTGCTCTGACCACAGAATTTATTGAATCAAAGTAAAAAAAAAATTCCAAGGAAATGGCAGACCACCAGAAAACGCACATAGTTTCTACCAACTGGACTTTTCAGAGCTTTTAACCACGTCGTAGTTGTTTCCTTCTCATTGACCCGCTCAAGTTGTATTTGGAGTGATTCGTGCGTGTTTGAGTGATCTTTAACCGCTTATTTTCAAGACGCCATTTTACGATCAATCCCCATTTTCACTGCTACTCGCCCATCGCTCTGTACGCACTTCATTCTCCAATTTAATTTCCATTTCCACTACTCGCTAGAACTCATTGGACACCACAGTTTTCTAACGCAGAAGTCAGTGCACCTGTTTCTTTTATTACCGTAAATTTTGAACTATAAGCCGCTACTTTTTTTGCCACGATTTGAATCCTGCGGCCTATACAACAGTGCGGCTAATTTATAGATTTTTACTGGCCACTGGGGGGCACTCTCTAGCAGTAAACGCAAAAGTGACTCGGTGAAAGATTATGCGCTGAAGAATACACTAGTTTTGATGTTGAAGTGTCATCTTGTGCATCATGAACTCGCCCTCATCATGGAAAACACACGAAGAAAATAAATGATGCAGCTTTTAAGATAAAGGCAACGGATCTGGCAACAAAGAAGGAAATAGAGCCACTGCACAAAAGTTTAAATGAACCGATGGTGCGACGTTGGAGGCGGCACAATTTGGGTTTTTTTAAAATTTAGCTAGTGCATCCTATATTCAGGTGCGCTCAATAATCCAACATTTACGGTAAGTCATTTTAGGTGAATATTGTGATTTAAAATATGCAGATTATAACACAGATTACAACTATAGAGCACACACAAGCACAATATGGCTTCTTCAAGTAAAGTAATGACATATTTTTCTTTTAAATGCTAGTTTCACATTTTTTTAGCCGTAGTTTCGACTTAATACCACCACGTTCAAAATCATTTTACCCACAATGCCGCCTGCTCCATCTCCGTCATCGCTGGAGTTTCCATTTCAAATCAAGCTGTAGATAGAAGCGGCTTTTCGGGTCCAGATAGCACCGACGCAGACAGCCTCTGATACAAAACAAGCTGTTAGTCCCCTATTAGCCCACACGGCACTGCCTTATCTGCGACACCGTTAGCGATACAGGAAACAGCGCTGGGGTCACACGAGGCCAAGAACAACTGTTACTTTAATATATGACTTTAACTCATCTTATCTTTACATTAACTTTCCCCACACATAAAACCGCTTTCATTTTTCAAAAGCAATATCCAGCGTGCCCCATTTAAACATTCATCAGAGCGATATTGCAAAGACTGACCTGGTGACATGTATTTATGGGCTGCGGCAGAGGGATTGGTAATTTTCACTCATCTTTTATTGACTGGATAAATCTTTCACAAAGAGATAAAAAAAAAAAAAAAAAACCACTATCTTTTTCATAACAGAAATATGGAGCCCAAGAGTAATGATGTGAAGCTTGGTCTGCCTGTTGTTTTAAAAGGGCCATTTTTATTAGTAGGGACTCTGGGAATTGAATACTAACCACGCCGCACACGTCGTAACCACAGACTGTATATATACATGGACACTGCTAACCTGCACGCTTCCGGCTCCATCGACTCTGGCTCCAGTTCACTTTACATTGAAAAACCGCCACCCCCTCTCTTTGTAACCGCTGCTGCGAGCCTCGTCGAAATGTTCGTATTAACCCACTATGAACATTAATAACAGACAAATCAGGCGCCTTCTTTTTCTGAGGTCGATCGCCTAGCGTTAGCAACAGGTTTGATTGACAGCGTTGCTAAGTGCCTCGCTCTGGATTGGCTCTTTGGTTGTCCGCTTCTTTAAACGGTCTATGGTCGTAACGCAACAACTTATTTAAAAAGAAATTACAAAAGGCAGGTGTAGTTGTGTATATACAGCGAGAGAAAACCTTAAAGATTTAAAGCAGCTGAATATCACTCCTGTAGCTTGCAGGAGCGCGCCGATATGGACATTTTAGGCCGATACTGATGTTTTAAAAGCTTGGGTCGATAAGCAATATAATGCTGATATTTTTTCTCTGTACATATCTTGTTAAAATTAGCTTTCCTTCTGTCAATGTCTTGTTTTATATAGAAAAGTCTCCCTCTGTACCTCTCCAGTCCTCGTGTGATCGCGGTTCTGTCCCGATAACACATTTTGAAGTATGATATATCGCTACAGAGAAATACTGCGAAAAACGATAGTACTGAACCTACTTTACGCGACTCAGATTGAAATAAGTGGAACTATTTTTCATTAAAAGACATGAGCTGCAACAAATAAACAGCAGAATGAACCAATAATGAGCCATAAAAGGGACGTATTCACCCCTCCACAGCTCAAATCTTATCGTACTGCAACAAAAATACACTCGCCATAATACTCGCCATACAGAGCCCCAAAATATGTTACTCCAGCTTCCATATATTGAATGATAAGAAGATATAGTGACAGGCCTAGTTCACGCCTTCATTTAACAACTATAACTGACTTAAAGGCAGTAAACACGCCTAAAGAAATCACTGCGTTTACCGTAGACTGCGAGCGTATTAGCCAAAACTTGTCCAGAGTCTTTAAACGTCCAGAACTTTGTCGTGTAATAAAGTCTGGATAACAGTTGCAGGCTGCTCTCTTAGAATAGAGCGAGCCCATGTTCATGTACTTCCTGCAACTGCAAAGGAACGGCAGGATTAACCCTTTCATTACTGCAGTACAGTATCGACCAGCTGGTATCGGACGCTTTTGACTGATACCGATATTACTGAGTCTCATGAATATCAGCCGATGTCGATACTGGGTCGATATATCGGTGCATTCATAGTAACTGGAAGATGTTTGAGAAAAATGGATTAGACGGACTCAATATAAGACAGAATAAATTTGCACTGTTGGATGCTTCTTATTGTTGAAAATACTGGTTATATAATATTTAGTTTTTGAAAATCATTATTAATCTATATGTACATTCAATACCAGAAGTTTGCATAGACTATATAAAAAGACTTTTTTTACTCACTGTCTGACGTGAAATCAGACTAAACGTTTCGTGTTTTAGGTCAATCAGGATTAACTAAATTATTTCTATTTGCTAAATGTCAGAATAATGAGACGTGAAAAGGCATGTTGAGCGAGGCGGCCTACAAACTTGGCCCAGTTAAACAAGTTCTGTCTGGAGGAAAGGGCCAAAATTCCTGCCAACTATTGTGAGAATCTTGTGGAAAAATATCCAAAACATTTGACCCAAGTCATACAGTTTAAAGGAAATGGCGCCAAATAGTAATGTAAACTTCTGACTTTGAATTAAGTAATGAAAAATTTACTTTAAAAATCCTTCTCTCATTACTTTGACATTTAACAAATAGAAATAATTTTGGTAATCCTACTTGACCTAAAACAGGAGAAGTTTAGTCTAATTTCATGTCAGACAGTGAGGAAAAAAAGCCTATTTGTCTTTTTATATACTGTAGTGTATGTAAACTTCTGTTATCTACGTGTTATGTACGACGTATGTACAACATGTTATTTCAGTCTCGACAAAAGCCCCACAGAACACCCAACAATACAAAATAAAATGCACACCTGAAGAAATGCGAGATGCGCGCCTCTACAGTGTGTTTGTGCGGATAAAAACCCTGCAAAATGACTCTGGATTCTTTAGAGATGTGCCATGGAAAGATAATCGTGTTTATTTTCTGTTCATGCTTTTATATAGTGGCATAGACCTATATAGGACTTCGATCTTGTCATTGTCACTGCTGCTGTGTCCTTGGGCAAGACATTCCACTCAACTCAATGAAAACTTTTCTCATGGAGCGTCCAGCGCCTGTACCTGTTTTTTGTCCGTGGAGTTGTGCTCAGTTGGGCATTAAAGTGATATATCTTGCATGTAAAAAAAAAAAACCAACCTTATACTCCGGACTTATACTCCAGCGCAACTTATACTCTTATACTTCTTCTATTTTCTGCTGCATCTCCATGCAAGACAATCTCCATGAGACAAACCGATAAAGTCACACAGTGCGTCTTTAACATATGCTCAAATCCTTCAGTTTTCAGCCCGTTTCATCAGACTTCCTTTAGAAATCTCCCTTTCCTGTTTATGCCAAATTATTTCCTAAACCCGTGTATTGCTTGTGTAAATTCTGGCTGCGTTCCCGGCGTTGTTTTCAAATCGGCAAAGAGCTTAGGAGACGCACCAGATTGCGCCATGTTTACATTCATCAACCAAAACCCTGGAAGATTTTTCTGCAGCTCACCGCACGGGCCTCCAGTGTCAAACCACGCACCACAAATCCCTCTCCGGGGACCGATAGCTGGCAAATCATCCTTCTTATATCCTCTGGCGACTTAATCATGGAAGAAAAACAAGAAATTCTACCCAAATTAAAAATCCGGACTCTGTAGCATCCAGATTCCTCCAGGGACGATCTGCGTCTCGTTTATTGAGGCGATATTGACACAGCTGTTAGTTGAAAATCTGTTATGACGAGATAAAAATGTAAAAAAAAAAATGAAGGAAGAAAACATACTAACCCGGTGTCTCGCTTTGATTTGAGTCGTGTTTTGCCCCATAGATGTTTGCGGAGATGACGGGGAGGCGGCGTCTGCGCTCGCTGCTGTTTGCGAGCGAAAGCCGCGGGGCGTGTTCGAGCACACGTGTAGCTGGCACAAAGATGAAGGTTAATATAATAAAGGGGAGCGTGGGGGAGCCTGCTCTAATGATATGGAAATTGTAATTTAAAACGAGTATTTGGCTCAACAATCAAAAACTGTGTAATTGAGCACTGTAGGGGGTATTCAGGTGTTTTTATACTTCGAAGTGAGTGTGTGAGTGGGGTCGCCTCTCCACAGACCTGACCTCTAACCTTGCCTTATAGCAGCACGTGGTTTAATGCTTTACTTTGTGGAACATTTCAGGCAGGCATCTCCATGGAGACGAGCAGGTTTCTTTTTTTTTATCTGTTGTAATATCGTTTCCTCGTCACAAACAGACCTGGGGTTGCGTTTTGTTTTATTCGCACATGTTTAACACACAAAGCTGCAGATTTTGGCTGAGTACAAACTGAAAACACTCTGTTCCACCTTGTGATGTCATCGTGTGGCAATACAGGAAGTGCTCCACTGTGTTTTTAAACTCCGCACACCTTCACTAGAATCATTTGGATCATTTCAGCCTCTGGAACTGCTAATCTCCACTGAACAAAGGTAAAAGGAGCTGTTCACTTGAAAACTACCACGTAATGACATCACAAGGTGGAACAGAGCATTTTGAGGTTTGGAGATGTCACAGACTAACAATAAATATGTGCGAATGAAACAAAACATAACTCCAGGTCTGTTTATGAGGAGGTAACGTCATTATAACAGGGACACAATGAGAATATGCACTTTGAAGGAGGATTGAACAACCAAATGTAATACATACAGTAGATATTATAAAGACCTTTTATTACATCAGACATTAACACACACACCGCCTCATCATTTTTATGTCTCCACGTTTTGTTGTGTGGGTTGACGTGCGGCAGAGTGGTTAGCTCTTTGTCTTACTCTCTTTTTGTCTCATCATGTTGTTTATCAAAATCGGCTGGACCCGATCCAAGGACCTGAAATCCTCCGCTCACGTCGGCACATTCTCTGCTCTTCTGTTTGCACGACACGCTTCTTTTGTTATTTCATCTTTTATAATCCACACGGGGAATAGTATGTTCTCTGTATGTGTCCCAGCACTGAGAGGGACACAGCCGCACTCGTCTTCTTCACTCCTCTTCTGCACTCCTCTTCTGCACTCCTCTTCTTCTCTCCTCTTCTTCTGTCCTCTTCTTCACTCCTCTTCTTCTCTCCTCTTCTTCTCTCCTCTTCTTCTTCTCCTCTTCTTCTGTCCTCTCTCTTCACTCCTCTTCTTCTCTCCTCTCTTCTGCACTCCTCCTCTTCTTCCTCCTCTTCTTCACTCCTCTTCTTCACTCCTCTCTCTTCACTTCTCTTCTTCTCTCCTCTTCTTTCTCTCTTTTCTTTCACTCCTCTTCTTCACTCCTCTCTCTTCTCTCCTCTTCTCTCTCTCCTCTTCTTCACTCCTCTTCTGCACTCTCTCTCTCCTCTTCACTCCTCTTCTTCACTCCTCTCCTTCACTCTCTTCTTTTCACTCCTCTTCTTTTCTCCTCTTCTTCTTCACTCCTCTTCTTCACCTCTCCTTCACTCCTCTTCTTCACTCCTCTTCTGCACTCCTCTCCTTCACTCCTCCTCTTCTCCTCCTCTTCTTCACTCCTCTGTTCACTCCTCTTCTTCTCTCCTCTCCTTCTCTCCTCTTCTCTTCACTCCTCTTCTTCACTCCTCTTCTTCTCCTCCTCTTCTTCTCTCCTCTTCTTCTGTCCTCTTCTTCTGTCCTCCTCTTCTTCTTCACTCCTCTTCTGCCTGCCCTCCTCTTCTTCACTCCTCTTCTTCACCTCCTCTTCTTCTCTCCTCTTCTTCACTCACTCCTCTCCTTCACTCCTCTCTTCTATCCTCTTCTCCCTCTCCTCTCTCTTCTTCTCTCCTCTTCTTCTCTCCTCTTCTTCACTCCTCTTCTTCTCTCCTCTTCTTCACTCCTCTCCTCACTCCTCTCTTCTCTCCTCTTCTTCTCTCCTCTTCTTCTCTCCTCTTCTGCACTCCTCTTCTTCACTCCTCTTCTTCTCTCCTCTTCTTCACTCCTCTCCTTCACTCCTCTTCTTCTCTCCTCTTCTTCACTCCTCTTCTTCACTCCTCTTCTTCTCTCCTCTCCTTCTCTCCTCTTCTTCACTCCTCTTCTTCACTCCTTTTCTTCACACTCCTCTTCTGCACTCCTCTTCTTCTCTCCTCTTCTTCTGTCCTCTTCTTCTGTCCTCTTCTTCACTCCTCTTCTGCACTCCTCTTCTTCACTCCTCTTCTTCACTCCTCTTCTTCTCTCCTCTTCTTCACTCCTCTCCTTCACTCATCTTCTTCTCTCCTCTTCTTCTCTCCTCTTCTTCACTCCTCTTCTTCTCTCCTCTTCTTCACTCCTCTCCTTCACTCCTCTTCTTCTCTCCTCTTCTTCTCTCCTCTTCTTCACTCCTCTTCTTCACTCCTCTTCTTCTCTCCTCTCTTCACTCCTCTCCTTCACTTCTCTCCTCTTCTTCTCTCCTCTCTTCACTCCTCTCCTTCACTCCTCTTCTTCTCTCCTCTTCTTCTTTCCTCTCCTTCACTCCTCTTCTTCTCTCCTCTCCTTCACTCCTCTTCTTCTCTCCTCTTCTTCTCTCCTCTTCTTCTCTCCTCTTCTTCTGTCCTCTTCTTCACTCCTCTTCTTCTCTCCTCTTCTGCACTCCTCTTCTTCACTCCTCTTCTTCACTCCTCTTCTTCACTCCTCTTCTTCACTTCTCTTCTTCTCTCCTCTTCTTTCTCCTGTTCTTCACTCCTGTTCTTCACTCCTCTTCTTCTCTCCTCTCCTTCTCTCCTCTTCTTCACTCCTCTTCTGCACTCCTCTTCTTCACTCCTCTCCTTCACTCCTCTTCTTTTCTCCTCTTCTTTTCTCCTCTTCTTCACTCCTCTTCTTCACTCCTCTCCTTCACTCCTCTTCTTCACTCCTCTTCTGCACTCCTCTCCTTCACTCCTCTTCTTCTCTCCTCTTCTTCACTCCTCTTGTTCACTCCTCTTCTTCTCTCCTCTCCTTCTCTCCTCTTCTTCACTCCTCTTCTTCACTCCTCTTCTTCACTCCTCTTCTTCTCTCCTCTTCTTCTGTCCTCTTCTTCTGTCCTCTTCTTCACTCCTCTTCTGCCCTCCTCTTCTTCACTCCTCTTCTTCACTCCTCTTCTTCTCTCCTCTTCTTCACTCCTCTCCTTCACTCCTCTTCTTCTCTCCTCTTCTTCTCTCCTCTTCTTCTCTCCTCTTCTTCACTCCTCTCTCTCTCTCCTCTTCTTCACTTCACTCCTCTCCTTCACTCCTCTTCTTCTCTCCTCTTCTTCTCTCCTCTTCTGCACTCCTCTTCTTCACTCCTCTTCTTCTCTCCTCTTCTTCACTCCTCTCCTTCACTCCTCTTCTTCTCTCCTCTTCTTCACTCCTCTTCTTCACTCCTCTTCTTCTCTCCTCTCCTTCTCTCCTCTTCTTCACTCCTCTTCTTCACTCCTTTTCTTCACTCCTCTTCTGCACTCCTCTTCTTCTCTCCTCTTCTTCTGTCCTCTTCTTCTGTCCTCTTCTTCACTCCTCTTCTGCACTCCTCTTCTTCACTCCTCTTCTTCACTCCTCTTCTTCTCTCCTCTTCTTCTTCTCCCTCTCTTCTTCACTCTCTTCTCTCCTCTTTCTTCTCCTCTCTCCTCCTCTTCACTCTTCTCTCCTCTTCTTCACTCCTCTTCTCTTCTTCTCTCCTCTTCTTCACTCCTCTCCTTCACTCCTCTTCTTCTCTCCTCTTCTTCTCTCCTCTTCTTCACTCCTCTTTCACTCCTCTTCTTCTCTCCTCGTCTTCCTCTTCTTCACTCCTCTTCTTCTCTCCTCTTCTTCACTCCTCTCCTTCACTCCCTCTTCTCTCTCCTCTTCTTCTTCCTCTCCTTCACTTCTCTCTTCTCTCTCCTCTCCTCTTCTCTCCTCTTCTCCTTCTCTTCTTCAACCTCCTCTCTTTCTCCTCCTCCTTCTCCTCTCCTCACACTCCTCTTCTCTCCTCTCCTTCACTCCTCTTCTTCTCTCCTCTTCTTCACTCCTCTTCTTCACTCCTCGCCTTCTCTCCTCTCCTTCTGTGTGTTCACTTATCACTCGTTCTTTCACACTCAGAAGACACATTACATATGTTTGTAGTGTCTGTTTATGCCACACTTCAGTGACGCTGGCTGTAAAAACACAAACTCATGTGTGTCAGGGCCTCGTGTGGAGCGTCACCTCGATGTCACACATTTTAAAAACACAAACTCATGTGTGTCAGGGCCCCGTGTGGAGCATCACGCCTCGATGTCACACGTTTAAATGAGTCTGAGGGTCGAGAGGTGATGATGTCATGCTCACAGATGGACAGTTTCCTTGTTGATTACACTGTACTTTACCATGAAATATCCAAAAAAGTGAAGTCACAGATGTTGAAATTTCTATTAGTGATTAGACCCAAGAGTGATGCCATACTGTGTGAAACATTTCAGGCAGAGCAATCACATCTCCATGGAGACGAGCAGTTTAGGGTTAGGGCTGTTTTTCCAAAGCAGTTGAAATCAGCCATATTACTGCTGAAATGTGAAACGATGAGCGTGTGCACTTTGAAGCAGGATTGAACCAACAACCTAATGTAAAATATACAGTAGAGAACAGTATACATCACTTTTATCGTAGTGCCATCCCCCACATTAATTCTGTTTATATATAATTCATGTTATTGATTCAGTAAATAGTCTTATAATTCACAGTAAAGTGACTTTTATTGTAAAGCTATAAAACACAGACAGGTAGCAGGGCCAGTGCAGACAGAGTGCCCCACATATAATAAGGACACTGCAGTCGCTTCACCTTCATTTCAGCACATTACTACACTGCCATCTATAGGTCAAACTGTGCAACTCATTTCAACACATCACTGTTAATATCGCCCCTGTGTTATGTCTTTAAAATCGTGTTGAGTAGATTCTTTGCTCCATTTGTCACTGTCCAGTTTCCCGTCTTTCCTTCACCGTTTTCCCTCATTAAAACCCCCGAGTCTTGGAGCTCGTGGGGCCGTATGCATAAGTAATGACGGGGGATCATATAGTCATACTCACCTTGGTTTGAGACGGCAGTGTCACTCCAGATCGTTAATGCAGCCAGAGAGGACAGCGACTTACCCAAAATGCCCCTTGTATTTTTGCACATAAGTTCATACAGTTTTATAGCAGCTTGCACTGTTCTGTCTGGGGAAAGTTGGAGACATTTTGTGTCAAGGTGACCCAGGTACTTCGCTCAGTTTCACTTTAAAATGTAGTCAGGATTATGAGAGTTGAAATGGTTTCGCTTTTATGTTTTGTGCATGTGTATTTTTGCGTCTATTTAAATGTAACATAGCAACATATATGTTTAACGTTTCATCTCTGGCCTTAGTAACCAGCGGTGGATGAAGTACAGTTCAGTTAAGTAAAAGTACAGATACAGAGGTAAAAGTAAAAGTATCGCATGAACAGTTAACAGATACATAAAAGCTATGAATGAATGTAGTTTTTCAAAGCCTACGTACAGAAGCTCCGCCCGTTTTACAGTGACATTATAGCAGTAATCTTACTTTACTCCAAACACAAAGTGACTGTGTGTTCAGGATGTTTTACTGCACATTCATAATGACACAGTAACTTAAGCACTTCTTCTACATACTTAGCTCTAATCATTTCTTCATATATTTGTTAAAACATTTTCACATTTGGACATTTTTTCAGGTCTTCACTCAAACCGTTACATTTTCTGACTCCACAAACTGACACACAGAAGTTTTTCCTCGTTGTACTGACTCTGGCCGTCTTAAATTAGAAGTACTTTTCCTTTCGACAGAACATTTCTGTAATATTTTTTGTCAGTTCTTTCCATTTTGTCTTGTACATTATGTGTGCTGTCTGGAAGCTTATCATATCCTTAAGTTTTAAAATGCGCAAGTAAAAGTATTTAAGTACCCGTTTAAAAATACATTTTAGGAGTAAAAAAGTAGAAGTATTTCACACAAGCGTTGTTCATTGTAGTGATACTGATTAAAAACAGTAACATATGACTCCATGTCTTCATTTTTCTCATGAGTTTAGTGTATTTATTTCTGTTTGCTTAAAGCTGAAGCTTGAACTCAAAAACTTCAGTCAGGATGTTTCCACGAACACAGTAAAAATACTCCCTCAAATTATATGAAAAGTACTTTTTACTTTTCAGTCCTGTTCAAAAATGTAGTGAAGTAGAAAGTACAGATACTGCTCTCAAATGTAGTGAAGTAAAAGTAAAAAGTATCCACTGTAAAATGTGCTGTATGTAAATGAAAATATACTACAGTACAGAAGTTTAGTACTTGTACTTTGTTGTCTTCCCCCACTGTTAGTAGCCATATCTAAATTAAATAAATAATAAAATAAAATAAATTCCCAAAATGGAAACTGTGTCAAAGGTCCTGTAAAAGAATTTCTAAACAAATATTAATTCATAAGTACAAAATGAAGGAGGCTTTAAATATGAATAGATATTATAGATCAGATATACACATACATATACATATACACATACATGTACATATACACATACATGTACATATACACATACATATACACATACATACATGTACATATACACATACATGTACATATACACATACATATGCACATACATATACACATACATGTACATATACACATACATATACACATACATGTACATATACATATACACATACATATACATATACACATGCATGTACATATGCACATACATATACACATACATGTACATATACACATACATATACACATACATGTACATATACATGTACATATACACGTACATATACATGTATATATATATATATATATATATATATATATATATATATATATATATATATAAATCTCCTCCTCACCCTCCGCGGGTGGTCTTTATCCCCTCTTTTTTCCACGCTCGGGGACCTCTACCAAGGCCTGGGAGCTTGAGGGTTCTGCGCAGTATCTTTGCTGTTCCTAGTACTGCGCTTTTCTGGACTGAGATGTCTGATGTTTTTCCTGGGATCTGCTGTAGCCACTCCTCCAGTTTGGGGGTCACTGCCCCTAGTGCTCCGATGACCACGGGCACCACCACTGAGGCCTTCACCTTCCAGGCTTTCTCCAGCTCTTCTTTGAGCCCCTGGTATTTCTCTAGTTTCTCATGCTCCTTTTTCCTGATGTTCCCATCGCTTGGTACTGCAATGTCCACCACAACGGCTTTGCTCTGTTGTTTATCCACCACCACTATGTCCGGTTTGGTTCGCCATCACCATCTGTCAGTCTGTATCTGGAAGTCCCACAGGATCTTGGCTCGATCATTCTCCACTACCTTTGGAGGTATTTCCCACCTTGACCTTGGGGTTTCCAGTCCGTACTCTGCACAGATGTTTCTGTACACTATGCCTGCCACTTGGTTATGCCGCTCCATGTATGCTTTCCCTGCCAGCATCTTACACCCTGCAGTTATGTGCTGGATTGTCTCAGGGGCCTCTTTGCACAGCCTACACCGTGGGTCTTGTCTGGTGTGGTAGATCTGGGCCTCTATTGCTCTTGTGCTCAAGGCCTGCTCCTGTGCAGCCAGGATGAGTGCCTCTGTGCTGTCCTTCAGTCCAGCTTTCTCAAGCCATTGATAGGATTTCTTGATATCAGCCACTTCAGTTATGTTCCGGTGGTACATCCCATGCAGGGGCTTGTCCTTCCATGATGGTTCCTCCAGCTCCTCTTCCTCTGCACTCCACTGTCTGAGACATTCGCTGAGCACGTCATCTGTTGGGGCCTTGTCCTGGATGTACTTGTGGATCTTGGATGTTTCATCCTGGACTGTGGCTCTCACACTCACTAGTCCCGGGCCTCCTTCCTTACGGCTCGCGTACAATCTCAGGGTGCTGGATTTGGGGTGGAACCCGCCATGCATGGTCAGGAGCTTTCGTGTCTTAACATCTGTGGTCTGTATCTCCTCCTTTGGCCAGCTTATGATTCCTGCTGGGTATCTGATTACTGGCAGGGCGTAGCTGTTTATTGCCTGGGTCTTGTGTTTGCCATTGAGCTGACTCCTTAGGACTTGCCTTACTCGTCTGAGGTATTTGGCCGTGGCTGCTGCTTTCCTGTTTCCTCTTCAAGGTTGCCATTTGCTTGTGGGATACCAAGGTACTTGTAACTGTCCTCAATGTCTGCTATTGTCCCTTCTGGGAGTGAGACCCCTTCTGTGTGGACTACCTTCCCTCTCTTTGTCACCATCCGGCTACACTTCTCTAGCCCAAATGACATTCCAATGTCTGTGCTGTAGATCCTAGTGGTGTGGATCAGTGAGTCGATGTCTCGCTCATTCTTAGCATACAGCTTGATGTCATCCATGTACAGGAGGTGACTGACGGTGGCCCCCATTCCTGAGTCGGTATCCATAGCCAGTGTTGCTGATGATTTGGCTGAGGGGGTTCAGACCTATGCAGAACAGTAGTGGGGACAGTGCATCTCCTTGGTATATGCCACATTTGATGGTCACTTGTGCAAGTGGCTTGCCATTGGCCTCAAGGGTGGTTTTCCACAACCTCATCGAGTTTGCAATGAAGGCTCTTAGAGTCCTGTTGATGTTGTACAGCTCCAGGCATTCAGTGATCCATGTGTGTGGCATAGAGTCCTAGGCTTTCTTGTAATCAATCCAGGCAGTGCACAGGTTGGTCTTTACGGGTTCTGCAGTCTCGGGAGACTGTTTGGTCTACCAGGAGCTGGTGTTTGGCTCCCCTGGTGTCTTTGCCGATGCCCTTCTGTGCTGTGCTCATGTATTGGTCCATGTGCCCACTTATCTTTAGCCGCGATGATGCCTGACATGAGCTTCCATGTTGTGGAGAGACAGGTTATTGGGCGATAGTTGGATGGGACTGTACCCTTTGAGGGATCCTTCTGGATCAGGATCGTGCGCGCCCCTCGGTCAGCCATTCAGGGTGATATATATATATATATATATATATATATATATATATATATATATATATATATATATATATATATATATATGTACACACATATATATACACATATACACAGAAATATGAATGTGCCTTGTCCCCATTCAAACACATTAATAAATAAATGAAGATAGTGCAGTCTAAATGCATTGTCATAAACTGAATAAGCCCAGTATGTTTTCAGACGAGTACAGTAGTGACACTGACCTGCTGTATCTGTGTCCTTTTTATGTATTACTGAGTTTAAAAGTTTTCTATTACACATAATGAACTCTCATGAGCTTTAAGTCATGTTTTAATGCTGTTACCGCCTCACAAACAGACCTGGAGTTGTGTTTTGTTTCATTCACACATGTTTGAGTAACTCTCCAAACACAAAATTCTCTGTTCCACCTTGTGATGTCATGAAGTGGTAGTTTTCATGTTAGCATCTCCTTTTACATTTAGTTCAGTAGAGATTGGCAGCTTCAGGGCTGAAATGATGCAAATGATTCTAGTGAAGGTGTGTGGAGTTTAAAAACACAGCGGAGCACTTCCTATTACCACATGATGACATCACAAGGTGGAACAGAGCGTTTTCTGTTCGAGAGAAGAACTGAGTTAAACATGTGTGAATGAAACAAAATACAACTCCAGGTCTGTTTGTGAGGAGGAAACAATATTATAACATAGAAAATAGCGTAACATGGGCCCTTTAAATTCGTAATGTAAAATGAACACACTGTGACCATCTTTATGACACCACGGAGTTATTTATTTTCTGACACTTTCGGAAAAAAAATAATAATTATTGTCTCTCAGATCTGTTCCTGTTGTCTGTATAGAGTCATAGCTGCCGTATCTTTCTGACAAGCTCCACTGTTTAAAACCAAAGTCTATTATTGTCACTGTGAAGCAATGCAGATGGTAATTACAGTCGTTATTTGAGTTCACAGGAAGTTCATTTGAAACACAAAGTTCGCAGACTCTTCTTATTCCCATTTGTAACTCTTTATTAAAGTCTCTGTGTCTGATTTTTACCGTCTTAAAAACGTGAAAAAACAAAAAATAACTCACCGTATGCATTCAGAACATCCTAATTATTCATAGTGATGAGTTTGTAAGCGCTTTTTACAGCTCTCTGAGACCGGAGAGGAGTCAACTAGCGTGCTAACAGTGCACTTCCTGATTATCGAACAGTAAAACGGATTACTATTAGATACCAGCAGTACACCGCCATCTTATGTAATATATCTGTACTGGGGAAAGACACGTTTTGCTCAAATACTTGGGAAAAATCAGGCAGCTTTTAAGAGATAAGTTTGGACTCAGTTTTCACCTTTTGAACCACTTTCTTTCACTTCTCTTTTCTGTTACAAAAAATAAACGAATAAAGCAGACGGCGCATGTACACAGACATAGCTTTGCGTTTGTTTATCAAATACTTGTGCACATCAAGTCCTTCCTCGCAGCGGTCGTGGCTAATGAAAATGCTAATTGCTTTGCTAATTCCCAAGAGCCGACTTCTAGTCCCAAAGATAAACAACAATAATGAAATCTGAATTGCTAAAGTTGATATAAACGCGCCCTATGGCAGTTTGTAACAATAGGTCCAACTGTTTGATCCAGTGAGTAGTGCAGCGTTTCATTTAATAATAAAAAGTTTGAAAGCTACCCAAAAAGTGAAACTAGGTCGTATAATTTCATTTGAAAGAGCCGTATCAGTGCTATGAACTGTATCCTGTTTGATTTATGGCTCTCACTGTGTTTTGGCCTGTGTGTCGTGAAATCCGGGCTTTGGGGAGGTGATGGAGAGAGTAAAGAAAGAAAGAAAGTACAAAGACACAGGAGGAAGTGACGCCCAAATATAGAAACAGGTCAGATCGGAGCCGGGGCGATGTATGGCTGATGCGGCACTAAAGAAGGGCGACAGTGTGCTATTTTTAACTGGTATTTTCTTGAGGTTGGTTTCCATAAATCCATAAAGATGTGAACTGGAATATAGTGCCACAGTAAGAGTTGGACCTAAATCAGGGCCGGTTCAGTCTATAATCAGACTGAGCAGCTGCTTAGGGCCCCGAGGCCACCAGAGGGCCCCCAAGAGCCCTCATATTTATATAGAAAATAATATAATATATCTGGTTTTATTGGGCACATTGTGTGTTTACAGCAGCCTGAAATATTCATCGAAAACAATCAGATTTGTTTTTTTCTATAATAGTAAAATATCAACTGCTGCTACATTTGTGTTTGAGTCGGGCAGAGGTGAGGGCAGCTCTGTGTTTGCACCGGTGCAAGGACCTTTATAATGTAAATTTAAGCCACTGTCGCCAACTAGAACACATTAAAATCCACCAGAAATTAAGAAAAAATGTCTAGAATTTAAAAAACCTTGACCCCTCCTTATATGTTTGTTCTGTTCTTGTGACTCTGGTAGTTGTGACATTCTGGATGTTTTCAGTCTGATGTTGGTCTAAAAACACAAATACAGTTGGTCAAAGTGATGAGACCAGAGTCAGAATGTGTCAAATGTAAATCACCAACAGCTGAGTCAGGAGGTGTCCGTTGTCAGGGGCCCCAGAGACAAATTCAGCTTAGGGCCCCCTGAAAGCTAGAGTGAGTTTGTATTGTGTAACGGGCGGAGATGTCATTGCTTTGGCTGTAATGTTCCACAGTATAGCATTAAATTTATCGATGTGGAATTGACTCAGTTACAGATGTTTTTACTGCTCAAAAATACCTTGATAGACATACATTCTTACCGTAGACTGTATATATAAATGGACATAGCTAACCTGGTAGCCGTCACATTCCAAACAGGAAGTGATCGTCGGCTGTATTTCCGGCTCCATCGACTCCAGTTCACTTTCTATTGAAAAACTGTCACTCCTCTCTCTGTAACTGCTGCTGTCAGACTCGTAATTTTGGTCTTAAAATGTTCATACTAACCCGCTCTACATGATCCTGGTGTTTTTATTTCGCTATCGTGTCCGTAAATCAAGATACGGACATTAATAACAGACAAATCAAGCGACTTCTTTCCCCGAGATCACTCCTGCTAGCGTTAGCAACAGGTTTGATTGACAGCATTGCTAAGTGTCTGCTCCCTGTGTGGGCGGGAAGGGGCGTTAACTTCAACAGCCTCGCTCCAGGTTGAGTCTTTGGTTGCTATGATACTGTGCGCGTCATAGCATCATCTACATTATAACAAGCCTTAAATCTCACAAGAGTCATTTTGTCTAATATATTTTTTTATCGTTGAAATTCAAAATTCAAATCAAAGTAAATCTAGTCTCAACGTGACATTTAAAAACATGCGTGGTATATATCATTGTTGTCCCTGTACCTGACGGTTACAAAGCCGATAGCTCCACTTTAACTCATCATTAATAAGTTTAATTTATGGGCTGGTAATGGCTGAGGTCAGAGCCATTCTTCACGCCGCCATTATAAAGTCATTTCACAGTCACATAAAAGTCCATCTCCTTTTATTGACTTGTCCATCTGCGCCACATTAGTTAAGGTCAGGGGAATTATTCATGACACAATTCAAATGATTTAACCACGCTGAAGGTCAAACCCAAACACCCATGCAACTTTAATGCGCTGAAATAATTGGAAATATTAAAACCTCGCCTCATTTCATTTCTTTTTTTTTTGTTTTTTGTCCAATGTCATATTTTTCCAACAGATTCTTCAGGTCATAAATGAGTATCGGTTGTGTTCGTACTGGTTTTAAAGATGCATTGTGTAACTTTTGTGGATTCTGGTTTATTTGAAATGTTCCACAGTATGGCATTATGCATATTTATCTTGCATTTATTCATTTAAAGGCGTTTTTGTTACTAATTGCTTCAAAATCGTGAGCAGGTTTGTGTCTTTGAAGATCTGACCTGTAATCTGTTGCGTGTCTCCATGGAGATATACAAGTTTAATGGCATACTATGGAACTTTCCAAGCAAAGTACAAGAAAACTTTCATAGTGTACTTTTACCTTATTTTTTTTTTCTTCTTCTTCTTTTGCAGAGGAGATTTTCCACTCCCACATTGCCCACTGGTGGTCTCCAGATGGCGCTAGACTGGCCTATGCCACCATCAACGACACCCTGGTCCCAAAGATGGAGCTGCCCATGTTCACCGGGACGCCGTACCCGATGGGGAAGGAGTACCACTATCCAAAGGTACAACATCACTACAGTGTTTAATTAGTCAGTACAGAAACAGTGGATTATCGTAACAATAAGGCGTGTTACCACAGATCATTTGGCGTTGTTATAATACATACTTTTATACTTTTTTGTAAGTATTAAAGCAGGCCTGTTATGTAAAATCTACTTTTCAGAGCTCGTTGTAGAAGTCTCCTTTCATTTACCCTTTAAAGTTGTATTTGCAGTGATCCGTGCTTATTTGACTGATCTTTAATCGCTTAAGACGCCATATTGTCGATCAACCCCTGTTTTCATCGCCACTGTGATGCACTTGGCTCATTATTCAATTTTATTTTCTTAATCGGTGATACTTGCAGGATTCGAGAGAGAGAGAGGAGGTAGAGAGGAGAGAGGGGGGGAGAGAGAGAGAGAGAGGAGAGAGGAGGAGAGAGGAGAGAGAGAGAGAGAGGAGGGAGAGAGGAGAGAGAGAGCAGAGAGAGATGAGGGGGAGGGAGAGAGGAGGAGAGAGAGAGAGAGAGGAGGGAGAGAGGAGGAGAGAGAGAGAGCGAGAGAGAGATGAGGGGGAGGGAGAGAGGAGGGAGAGGAGGAGAGAGAGAGAGCGGAGAGAGATGAGGGGGAGGGAGAGAGGAGGGAGAGAGAGAGAGAGAGGAGGGAGAAAGGAGGGAGAGGAGAGAGAAAGGAGGGAGAAGGGACAGAGAGAGGAAGGAGGGAGAGGAGGGAGAGAGGAGGGAGCGACAGACATAGACTGCTTATTGAAGGCGTGCACTTGTTTTATAGAGTTACTTCGCAGCACCCACAGGACTGATGTTAGGGTGACACTGGGACAGGAGGGTGCTCTGTGCTGTATAAGTCTCACTGTACACGCACATTTAAAACAAGCCCACGGTGGCGCTGTCTCATGTGCGCCGGGGAAGGAGGGAGACCCGGCATCAGTCTAGGTCCCGTGTGTCTCCAGTGTCAGAAACAAGCAGGTGTGAATAGTTATACAGCCCGATCTCACTAAAGACGTGAACAATTTGTAATCACTGTGGCACTGCTCCGTGTGTAACTTGGGAGAACCATTTGAATTCAGTGGAGAATCAGGAGCCGCTGATGGTTTCAAGAGTACTCATCTGGATGCTGTCAATCAAGACTTTTTGGCTCCCATCCAGACCTCATTTTCAATCTGAAGCAAAGACCGTATAAATATGTGGAGTAAGGGAGAGTGACGTCACCCATAGGAAAGAAGGCGCCTCATTGGTCTGTTATTAATGTTCATATCTATGATTCATGGACAAAAGAGTCAAATAAAAACCTCAGGATCATGTAGAGCAGGTCAATACGAACATTTAAGACCAAAATGACGGGTCTGACAGCAGCAGTTACAGAGAGAGGGACGACAGTTTTTCAATAGAAAGAGAACTGGTGCCAGAGTCAATGGAGCTGAAGTGCACCTATGATCACTTCCTCCACGGAGGAGACTGATGGACAATGGTCTACAGTCCCTCAGCCAATCAGGATGCAGAACACAATGGTCTACAGTCCCTCAGCCAATCAGGACACAGAACACAATGCACGATCATAGTCAGTAAAAAAAAAAACATCCAAAGTTGCAATTTAAAAATGCGCAAGTCCACGAAAGATGAACCACGATATAGTGAGGGACAACTGTTTATATATATAAAAAAAAAAAAAAAGAATGAAATGAAAAGAAAAGAAAAAAATTGGAACCTCAATTGGAACCCCCTTTGTTTTTTCTCGTTTTTAGATTTTCCATCCTTTCCATTTTATTTCATTAGTTTTTTGTTTTTGTTTTATTACTTTCCTACCCACACACACACACACACACACACTTACGACACACACACACACACACACACACACACACACACACACTCACGTACACACTTACACTCATACACTTACACACTTACACTCCCATTCAAATAAATATATGCTCTCCCTCTCCCCTCAAGTCAAAATGTCTGATATCTTTTATTATTTGGATTAAAAAATAAAATAAAATGTACACACGATAAATACTGATCCCAAAAACTGTTCCAACTTTCACATACTGAACTATAAGTCGATATAGTAAGTATCAGGCCTAGCTGCAGCCCACAATCTTAATACACACTTTCATTTTTGTATCTACTTCAAATTCACCTCCGACAAAGCCTCCAGAGACTGCGTCCAATTCAGTTTTGTGTAAAAGTTTTGCTGTTTTCCTTGGGCAGGCTGGAGAAGAGAACCCCGTCATCACTATCTACGTGGTGAACCTGAACGGTCCTCTTCACACCATCGAGATGAGGCGGCCGGACGACACCAGAATAGGGTGAGTGCGGCTGAGTGTGTTGCTGCATTGTCCCCATTACCTTTAACGCTCTCGTCTTTGTTTATGCGGCTTGTGCCCAAACATCTCGTACCGCAGCTCATTATGTGCAACCTTCTATTTCCACAAGAGCCAATTAAAATGTAATCAGTGGTTAAAACAATATGATTCAAGCGCTGTTTGAAATATGCACCTGACCTTTTAGTAATTAGCTCCGAGCGGTAATGCAAACAGATAAGACGGGCTCCAGGAAACAGATTTAGCTCCTGAAGGTGTGGTTTTTTCTTCTTTAAAGGCTCATATTACTCTGTTTTCTGATCTATGTTATAACGTTTCCTCGTCACAACCAGACCTGGAGCTGTGTTTGTTTCATTCACATGTTTAACTCACAAACCCTGTGTATTTAGGCTGAGTTCTTCTCTGTTGTGGTAATACAGGAAGTGCTCCACTCTGTTTTTAAACTCCACTCACCTTCACTAGAATCATTTGGATCATTTCAGCCCTGGAATTGCCGATCTCTACTGAACTAAAGGTAAAAAAGTAGGTGTTAGCTTGCAAACTACCACGTAATGACATCACAAGGTGGAACAGAGCGTTTTGAGCTTTGGAAATGTAACAGACTAATAATAAAGTGTTACTCAAACATGTGAATGAAACAACACAACTCCAGGTCTGTTTTTGATGAAGTAACAACATTATAACACGGCTTAAACGTCACAAGAATCACTTTTGCATAATATAGCACATATAAAGGTGTAATATGTAACTTTTCTGGTGAAGCATACTCCACCTGCTTGTCTCCATGGTGATGTTTTTGCTTCTCTGGAATCATTCATAGTGTTATCTATCATATATTTATTGAATTACAGATGTTTTATTGCTCAATGTGCATGAAAACCTGCATTCTTACGGTGATCTCCACAGATCTCCATGGAGAAAGACTCGACTTTCCACTCGGTTTCATAATGTATCTTTAAATGTTGTTTTTTTTTTTGTTTTTGTTTTCAGAGAGTACTACGTTACCATGGTGAAATGGGCGACTGCGACTAAACTGGCCATAAACTGGATGAACCGCCCTCAAAATATCTCCGTCCTGACTCTGTGTGAGGCCACGACTGGAGTCTGCACCAAGGTACAACTTCAGCACCATTTCATTTGTACTTTCCACTCGGGCGACAGCGGCTCAGTGATGAGAGCTGTTTGAATTTGATGTGTGAGTGTTGGTGGTGATCGCAGGGGCCGATGGTGCAGATTGTGCCAGGGCAGCTATGACTAGAATAGTGTCTTAGAATAGTGTCTGAGTGTGGAGTGAATAAATAATGGAGGGAAGTGATTTGAGAGGCTTTGACCAGCCTGTAAAACACATTATAAGTGAAGATTATTATTATTATGATTATTATGATTATTATGATTATGATGATGATGATGATGATGATTATTATTATTATTATTATATTATTATTATTATTATTATTATTATTATTATTATTATTATTATTATTATTATTATTATTATTATTATTATTATCATATATTATTATTATTATTATTATTATTATTATTATTATTATTATTATTATATGATTATTATTATTACTATTACTATTATTATTATCATTATTATTATTATTATTATTATCATTATAATTTTATTATTATTTTTATTTTTATTTTTTTATTTTTTTATTATTATCATCATTATTAGTATTACTATTATTTCAGATGGAGGCATGGCTTAACTCTATGGGCAACTATTAAGTCACTAAGTTACTAAGTCAGTTCCTGACAACAGTGATGTAACTGAGATAAAATAATGCCTCACTCTTACATCCTGATGTCTGGTTGTGAGTTTGTTCATTTGTGCTGCTGAAGACACAGAACTTTGTCTCAGTTTGTGTTTCTTATGGACAGAAGTCATTACAGAGATATAAAGCATAAACCTTCACTCCACCTCAGTTTTTACTCTTGTATGTGTATGTAATGTGTAACACTGTGTCTTGCAGAAACATGAAGATGAAAGTGAGGGATGGCTGCACACACAGGTGAGGACCCGGTTCAGGTTCAAATGAGTTGAAAGGTTGCTGCTGTTTTACTTTTTACTTTGTCAAGTTGAGGTTAGGGTGGCATAGCAGAGATATACTGTATCTTGTTATATTATGTGGTTATAATGCAACTTTCCCTGGCCTCATAGTGTAACTGTTTTGTCCAAATTGAGTTTTCTGCCCCGTTCTGCTCCCCAGACCAGCTTCCTCTGCCAATCAGAACCATTTTTACATCAATACAAACACAAACCGCCACAGTGATCTTATTGACAGGCTGTTTATTCTGGTTTATCTGCTAGAAAACCTTTAAAAACTGAAAAAAAGTAATGTATCGTCTATTTTTATTAATCAGCATCTGTAAAAAGGGCATTTTTCAAGCACGTCCTGCACTGAAAGTACTAATATTTGAGTACTCCACTGTGTTTTTAAACTCCACACACCTTCACTAGAATCATTTGGATACTTTCAGCCCTGGTATTTCCAATCTACACTGAACTAAAGGTAAAAAAGTAGCTGTTAACTTGAAAACTACCACGTAATGACATCACAAGGTGGAACAGAGCATTTTGAGCTTTGGAGATGTTACAGACTAATAATAAAGTGTTACTCAAACATGTGTGAATGAAACAAAACACAACTCCAGGTCTGTTTTTGATGAAGTAACGACATTATAACACGACTTGAACGTCACAAGAGTCAATTTTGTGTAATATAGGACATATAAAGGTGTAATATGTAACTTTTCTAGTGAAGCATACACCACCTGCTTGTCTCCATGGAGATGTTACTGCTTCTCTAGAATCATTCATAGTGTTATCTATCATATATTTATTGAATTACAGGTGTTTTCTTGCTTAAAAATACCTTGATTCATGCATTCTTAAAGTAGTTTTAGTAATTTGTATGTACTTTTTTGTGTTTCTTCAGAACGAGAGCCCGCTGTTTTCTAAAGACGGTCTGAAGCTGTTCTTCACTCGAGCCATTCCTCAGGGCGGGAGGGGCAAGTTCTTCCACATCTCCATGTCCACGTCGCAGGTAGAAGACGGGTTTGTGTTATAACTCCTGGAGAACTCTGTGGACGTTTGACATGTGTGTGTTGTCCTCAGGTGAACACGAGCACAGACACACTTCAGTCCATCACGTCTGGAGACTGGGACGTGACGCAGGTCCTGGCCTTTAACGAGGAGAGTCAGCTCATGTGAGTCCACTGCACACGGACGCGGGGGAGGGACGGACGCGGGGACGAGACGCAGGGACGAGACAGAGGGACGAGACGCAGGGACGAGACATGGGGACCAGACAGAGGATGAGACGCAGGGACGAGACGCAGGACCAGATGTAGGGACAAGAGATGTAGGGACGAGACGCAAAGACGAGACGCAGAAGAGACACAGGGACGAGACGCAAGGACGAGACACAGGGACGAGACGCGGGGACGAGATGTAGGGACGAGACACAGGGACGAGACACAGGGACGAGACACGAGACACAGGGACGAGACGCGGGGACGAGATGTAGGGACGAGACACAGGGACGAGACACAGGGACGAGACACGAGACACAGGGACGAGACGAGGGGACGAGATGTAGGGACGAGACGCAGGGACGAGACGCAGGGACGAGACGCAGGGACGAGACGCGGGGGACGAGATGTAGGGACGAGACACAGGGACGAGACACAGGGACGAGACACGAGACACAGGGACGAGACGCGGGGACGAGATGTAGGGACGAGACGCAGGGACGAGACGCGGGGACGAGACGCGGGGACGAGACGCGGGGGGGGACGAGATGTAGGGACGAGACACAGGGACGAGACACAGGGACGAGACACGAGACACAGGGACGAGACGCGGGGACGAGACGCGGGGGGACGAGACGCGGGGACGAGACGCGGGGACGAGACGCGGGGACGAGACGCGGGGACGAGACGCAGGGACGAGACGCGGGGACGAGATGTAGGGACGAGACGCAGAAGAGACACAGGGACGAGACGCGGGGACGAGACGCAGAAGAGACACAGGGACGAGACGCAGAAGAGACACAGGGACAAGACGCAGGGACGAGACGCAGAAGAGACACAGGGACGAGACGCGGGGACGAGACGCGGGGACGAGACGCGGGGACGAGACGCGGGGACGAGACGCGGGGACGAGACGCAGGGACGAGACGCGGGGACGAGATGTAGGGACGAGACGCAGGGAGGAGACACAGGACGAGACGCAGGACGGGACACAATTACGAGATGCAGGGACGAGACACAGGGACGAGACGCAGGGACGAGACACGAGACACAGGGACGAGACGCGGGGACGAGATGTAGGGACGAGACGCAGGGACGAGACGCAGGGACGAGACGCAGGGACGAGACGCAGGGACGAGACGCGGGGACGAGATGTAGGGACGAGACACAGGGACGAGACACAGGGACGAGACACGAGACACAGGGACGAGACGCGGGGACGAGATGTAGGGATGAGACGCAGGGACGAGACGCAGGGACGAGACGCGGGGACGAGACGCGGGGACGAGATGTAGGGACGAGACACAGGGACGAGACACAGGGACGAGACACGAGACACAGGGACGAGACGCGGGGACGAGATGTAGGGACGAGACGCAGGGACGAGACGCGGGGACGAGATGTAGGGACGAGACGAAGGGACGAGACACAGGACGAGACGCAGGACGGGACACAATTACGAGATGCATGGACGAGATGCAGGGACGAGACACAGGGATGAGACACAGGGACAAGACACAGGACGAGATGCAGGACGAGACACAACATAAAGTGGTGGAAGAAGTACTCGATTTTGTCACTGAAGTAAAAGTACAAATACTGGGCCAAAACAAATACTCAAGCAAAAGTACCACATGAAAAAATCTACTTAAGTAAAACTATTAACGTACCTGTTTTAAAATGTACTCACAGGGTAAAAAGTCCACACAGATTTTGAGTCTTATAAAGCTTCAGCTGAATTTTGATAAAGATTTGTGCTGAATTTAGTTCAACTGAAACAACTGAATCAATATTTTTTTGTAGCTGTTTTTATTTGTATATTTTTGTTCGGTCAAATTATGAACATGGTAAAAATAAACCCTCAGGTCTCAGGGTCAGCGGAAATAAATTTGAAAATAGTGAAAAGAAAATAGTGGAGTAGAAAGTACAGATACTGCTCTCAAATGTAGTGAGGTAAAAGTAAAAAGTATCCACTGTAAAATGTACTTAATTAAACTACAGATACCTTAAATTTGGACTTCAGTATGTTACTACTTTTACTTTATTACGTTCTACCACTGGGTACATGTACTGGTGGTACTCAAGCTCCTTCAGGTGTATGTGGATTAGTCTGTAGTACAAATATTTGCTGTAGTGAGTCAGTTTAATCCACATTTTGTCTTGTCTTGTGTTAGAACTACAATATCTCATGTGTGGTCCCGTTTTAGATCTAGTTTTGACATAAAATCGTCCTGTTATAGTTTAGATCTGGTGGTACTTCAAAGGCCAAGTATTTTCTTAGGTGGTGCTTGATGTGAAATGTTTGAGAAGTACTGACTGAAAGCAGTACTTGTGTTTGTGTATAATCTTATGTGGAGTTACATCATTTGCGTGTTGTCAGTGTGGTTCAGTTTAATGAGGCAGTGATGGTTTTAAACGTGACCAGAGCGACACGAGGACGTGGATTTATCTCACACTTTTCCCATCCTGCCCAAAACCGCCACTTTGGAAGCTACATTTGCAGCAATTTTCTCATTCTTTTATAATTCACATTTCCATTTCAGCAAAACCAATTACATTTGCCTCAGTTTTAGCCAAAATAATCATGCAGCGCAGCCTCGAATTTTGATATATTTTCACATTGAATAAAAAACAGCTCGTGGTTTGCCAGTGTTTTGTTGACACAGCTTCAGCACCACGGACAGCTCACATGAGAGGAGGAAGAGGAAGAGGAGAGGAGGGAGAGAGGGAGAGGAGGAGGAGAGAGAGGAAGAGGAGGAAGAGAGAGGAAGAGGAAGAGAGCAGCACCACAGACAGCTCACATGAGAGGAGGAAGAGAGAGGAGGAGAGGAAGAGAGGAGCACCACGGACAGCTCACATGAGAGGAGGAAAAGGAAGAGGAGAGGAGGAGAGAGAGGAGAGAGAGAGGAAGAGAGGAGCACCACGGACAGCTCACATGAGAGGAGGAAGAGGAGAGGAGGAAAGAGGGAGAGAGAGGGAAAAGAGAGAGGAGAGAGGAGGAGGAGGAAGAGAGAGAGGAAGAGAGGAGCACCACGGACAGCTCACATGAGAGGAGGAAAAGGAAGAGGAGAGGAGGGAGGAGAGAGGAGAGGAGGAGAGAGAGAGAGGAGAGAGGAGGAGGAGGAAGAGAGAGAGGAAGAGAGGAGAGGGAGAGAAGAAGAGAGGAGGAAGAGGAGGAGAGGAGGAGCGGGAGAGAGGGAGGAAAAAGAGGATAGAGGGAGAGGAGGAGGAGGACAGGGAGAGAGGAAGGGAGGGAGAGAGGAGGAGAGGAGGAGAGAGAGAGGAGGGAGGAGGAGAGAGAGAGGGAGAGAGGAAGAGGAGGAGAGGGAGAGATATAGAAAGATGATAGAAAGATGGAGGTAGGGGCCAGAAGGCCGAGGGTGTGAGAAAGAAGGGAGGGAGGGAGGGAGGATGAGAGAGAGAGAGTGAGAGGATGAAATTGAGATAAGAAAAGGGAGTGTGTGTGAGAGAGAGAGTGAGAGGGAGTGAGGGATGCATAAAAAGACTAGACTTCCTGTTTGTGTTATTGTGCAGAGAGAGTTGCCAGATTTGGAGACAGCAGCTGCACATTGGCATCACATTTTATTGTGTTTTTCGACCAAACTAAATGACGCCTGTGACTCATCAGATCATCTCACAGTTTGGGCCCGAACCGTCGTCTGACTAACTCACACCTGAGTTTTACACTGTTATTTTTACTCACCAGTTTAAAATAAGTTTATGTGATGATTTTACACTGTTTTCACAGTTTAAGAGCCTCGAGTCAGTCTAGACAGTTATGAACGACCGTCAGCAATGTTCTCTTCTGTTTGAAATGAAACGCCTCAAATGTTTAAGGAATTTATCATAATTTTCATGTTTTTGAGGAAAAAACAAATGATTCTTAATTAAATATATTGCATGTTTGTATTTAAACAGCATTCCCAACTGAACAATATTCAAAAAGACCTAAAGTATTACAAAAAGTATACGGTATAGACATAGACTGTGTAAAGAAGTGGACTGAGCGAGTCTGACATCGCCCACATCGTTCAGCTCCAGTCAAATGAAGCTCATCAAGGTTAGAGCAGGTACAGGGGCGAATTCAGACTGCGAGTATCATAGCAACCAAAGAGCCAATCAGGAGCAAAGCTCTTGAAGGTAACGCCTCACTCGCACCGCTGGTTTACCAGGTAGCAGGCACTTAGCAACGCTGTCAATCAAACCTGTTGCTAATGCTAGAGGGAGCGTCCTTGTGGAAAAAAGGTCGCTCCTGCGAGCGAGATATGTTACTAATGTTCTTATCTTGAGTTATGGAGACAGTAGCAAAATAAAACACCAGGATCATGTAGAGCAGGTTAATACAAACATTTTAAAACCAAAATAACTATCTGTCTGACAGCAGCAGTTACACAGAGAGAGGGGTGACAGTTTTTCAGTGTAAAGTGAATTGGAGCCAGAGTCGATAGAGCCGGAAGTGCAGCCATGATCACTTCCTATTTTGAATGCAGCGGCTAGCAGGTTAGCTACGTCCATTTATATATATATATATATATATGTATATATATATGTGTGTGTGTGTGTGTGTGTGTGGTGTGTGTATATATATATATACACAGTCTATGGGTATAGATGAATTTAGCAACATCTGCTGTTGCTGCAGAGTAATTTAAATGTTGTGTGTGTGTGTCTGTGTCTGTGTGTGTGTGTGTGTGTGTGTGTGTGTGTGTGTGTGTGTGTGTGTGTGTGTGTGTGTGTGTGTGTGTGTGTGATTTTCTTACAGATATTTCTTGAGCACAGAGGATGGACCAAAGAGAAGACATCTGTACAGGTAAATGTGATCTTAGCATGTTCGGGTGAAAGGTTTAATATAAATCTTACACAATATAAACATGATTAAACTCTGCGTTTCCTTTAAGTGCGGACACGTCCGGCTCCTTTAACCGTCGCTGTCTGACCTGTTCACTCCCGAACACTTGTGGATACGTGAGTGGATCCTTCAGCCTCAACATGAGCTACTTCCTGCTTGAATGCAAAGGTATCTACTACTACCACTACTACTACCACTACTACTACTGCTGTCAGCTGACCTCATTCTTTGAGCTCAGACTGTTACTGAACCTCGACCTGAACAACTGCAGGAGGCTTGTAGCTACTTGCTTAGTTAAATCTAGGTGGCGACTTTTTTTTGGTCAGTGTAGGCAGGCAGTGTATTTCTAATATGAACATGAGCCCTACACTATAGTCACAATGAGCGTGTACACTTCATGTGTTATTTCCCTTATGTGTTTAATTGGCACCAGCCTTTTCCTTTGCCCTTTGTTTTCCTCACGTTTTACCTTGTAGTTAATATTTCACAAGCTGGTGTTATTGAAACAAATATGTAATCTGTAGACACCTCTCCAGTGTGTATATGCAGCTCTCCCCCTGAGTGGAGGAGAGGTGGAGTGTTAAAAGTCGATGCTGCTCTAATTATACATTCAAAATAACCTGTTTAATTAAGCTAACCTTGCTTGAACGAAGGATATGATTAAAAAGTTTGCTCAAAGTTTGCCTCAGTTTGCATCGAGAGCTGCCCTTAAATGTAAAACATATTCAGTGTAAAGGAAGTCAGCGGGTTTTTATTCTGGTTTTATTTAGTGTTGTTGATCTAAAATGTGTCAGACAGTTTGAAAAGTGAATG
This sequence comes from Periophthalmus modestus, assembly GCA_019594935.1. Classification (NCBI taxonomy): domain Eukaryota; kingdom Metazoa; phylum Chordata; class Actinopteri; order Gobiiformes; family Gobiidae; genus Periophthalmus; species Periophthalmus modestus. Next base: position 16,028,426 of record JAIEZT010000021.1, read on the forward strand.
TTTCTTTTCTGGAGGAGACGGTACCTGCTTGTTTCTATGGCGATGTTGTTGCTTTACCTGAAATGTTCCACAGTATTTATCAGTGTTGAAACTTTACCTTTAATAATGAATAATGAAGATGGCTTTATTAGACTATTTAAAACTTTAACCTTAATACAATTCTATATATACTTTGCTATGGCCCATACCAATTTAATGAAGTCATTCTGTGTTTTTCCTTCAGGTCCAGACGTCCCATTTGTGTCGATATTCAGGACACAGATGGATGAAGACGCACAGGATGGAGAGAGTGAGGATTTATTATTGAGCACACAGTAATGCAATATAATAGTAGTCAAACAAAAAAGAAAATGTAATAGCAGTAGTAATATTATAATATCAGGAGTTGCTGCTCACAGGGTGTATGAGGTCAATTTTTCAGTCAATTTTCTTTAAAAAAAAATGTAAATAATGATAATATTACAAGTTAATCAGTTTTGTGGGAACTAATGCAAATTAGGCACACAATATAATGTATAATGTATTTCTCAAACTTTATCAACTGCAAAGATAGAAAGACTTTTACCGTGTTTTCTGGACTATACGTCGCTCTGGAGTATAAGTCACACCAGCCAGAAAATGCATAATAATGAAGAAAAAAAACCTATATAAGTCGCACTGGACTATAAGTCACACTTTTTGGGAAGATTTATTTTACAAAATCCAAGAGCAGTACAGCACGCTAATGTAACACGTTTATATTTCTTCAGCTACATGAAGCACAGACAGAACTGAACACGTGTCTGGTTTGTTAACGTGAGATATTAACTCAGCAGAATACACTTTTCTTTTAGGGGGCATTTTTGTTCAGTCTTTCTCAGATGTCTTTTAAATTATAATACTTTTTAAATGGTACAGGAGTAGTAGACACTGGTGCACAAGCCCTTGTGTGGGTTGTCAGTGTGACAATAATGAAGATTTTAATCATTTCACATATAAGTCGCATCTGAGTATAAGTCGTACCCCTGGAAAAACTATGAAAAAAGTACAATTTATAGTTTGTAAAATACAGTATTTGAATTTTATGTTGTCAAAATGTTGTTTGGACTCACCTCAGGGCCCTGGGTGGCGCTGTTCATGAAATAGTTGATGTACTGTACCTTGGTTAAATAAAGTTGACACTATACTACTTGTTCACAGGTATTGTAGAAGTCTACAGACTAGAAAACAACGATAACCTGAGGAGGATCCTGGACTCAATGCAGATGCCCACAGTGGAATACAAGGAGGTCAACATGGACGACTACAGTAAGAGAACAGTGCAAACACTTATCTCATGATGTTCTGGTAGATCTCTGTTATTTTGTGTTAGGTTATATTTTTGTGACTTGTCTTTTTGTTTAAGTTCTGTCGATGCAGATTCTGAAACCCGCAGGCTTCATGGACACATCTCACTATCCTCTCCTGCTGCTCGTGTGAGTAAAACCAGACAGTGACTTTATGTTGTTACTAAACAAATGTGACACTGTCTCTGAACGATATCCCTGCCTGTGTCTGTGAAAGACATTCAAAAAACACTGTGGGACAAACATTAGTTGAGCTGATTTCAGCCTAAATGTCTGTACTGTTTATATTAACCGTTGGTGACTTATGTTTTGCCACTTTGTCTCATACGAGATGTTGCTGCTCTGACCAGAACAGAGGTGTCAATGTGCAGTAAAAAAGTACTGCTTTTGGTCATTTGGGCCTGAGGTCTAAGAAAAACTGGTCTGAGAGCCGTATTTGGCCCTTCTGGACATGCCTGTCTTAGAATGTTCCACAATATGGCATTAGTCTTAGCCAAGTTACAGGCCAGATCTATTCATGTTTTTCAAGGTACTTTTACTTTGGAACAAAATATACATTATATAAATAGATATATATGCTTTAATACCATATTGTGGAGCATTCCATGGAGACGTGCATGTGGTGGAACCCACCAGAAAAGTTACATAGAGCACTTTTAAAGTATATGTAGTACTACTAAAATACTACATTTGATCCTTCACCTGACGGCTGATTTGTCTGTTGTTGTGCTGCAGCGATGGGACCCCTGGTGGCCAGTCGGTGTCAGAGCAGTTCCGTCTGGACTGGTCCACAGTTCTGGTGAGCAGTTTTGGGGCCGTGGTCCTTCGTGTGGACGGCAGAGGCAGCGGCTTCCAGGGAACCAACCTCCTGCATCGGATTCAGAAGAGACTGGGAATTTACGAAGAGCAGGATCAGAGAGACGCTGTCAAGTACGTCTGACAGTGACAGGAGGAGTAATGAGGGCAAGAAGCCTGATAGCAAACTTTTGGCAACATTTGGCCACAACACTTTGAATAGCCTTCATAAAACATGAACTAAGACTTAAAGCAGCTGTATGTAGAGCCCACTGTTACTGCTTAAAAGCTTCTATAATCACATCAGAACCTGGGTTGTCACAGCATTAACCTGCAGACAGAGGAAACATTCTCTTTATACAGACTGTTCCTCATGTGAAACCTCCCTTTAGGTTTAAACCAACTGGATCGTAGCATTGAAACTGGCAAATGACCCATGTCCAATGTTTTTTGTAATGAAGAATAAATCAGTATTATAAAACTGTATTTGATTTGAACACGTTTACCTCATATCTGGGGACACAGATAAGTCAAGTATTGTTAAATTTAAATTCAGAACAGGTATAGAACGCTTTGGGTGCTACATAATCTTACACAAAAACAACTGTAACCTTTGGGAGCTGTTTATACGTAGGTCGTTAGTACACTTACCATGTCCGCTGCATTCTGAATAATATATATTTTTATTTATTATAGCTTGATGTTGAGAGAAACCTACATCGACAAGACCAGGGTTGGAGCTTATGGCAAGGTAAGCGTTCCCTACTTACCTATTCATATCCTGCATTGCTTTGTTTGTGGACTGAATAACATTACCATACAAATGTGGCTATATCCGCTCTTTTCTGCCTTAAAATCTAAACATATTTGTGATGGTTAGGAGTACGGAGGCTACATCACCAGTCTGCTCCTGAGCGCGGGAGAGGGGTCGGCTGTAAAGTGCGGAGCCGTTCTCTCTCCCATCACGGACTTTGAATTATACGGTAAGAGGTTTGTGCACTAGAGCTGAATGCTAAGTTTGTTTACTCATAAGTTATAACACAGACACAGCAGCGCACATTGTTAGCAAACGCGGTGGGTGTGAACAAGGGGATAGGTATAATAAGATATGATGGTTGTTTAGTTAAGTATACAGCGGGTAGGGCTGTGCATTGGTAGCGACTGAAATATTTAGGTGCAGCAGTGTCAGCAGTTGGTAAACCGAAAGTTGATGGTTCAATCCCTGCCATGGCCTGTGCGTAGTTTAGTTGTGTCCTTGAGCAAGACTTAAATCCAATGTCCGTGCGCACTTGTATGGTTTAAAACAGTTAAATATCATGGACTGTGTAAAGAAGTGAACCGAGTGAGCGCGACGTCACCCACGGCGTTGTAAAATGAAGCTCGTCGAGGCTATAGGAGCGATCTCGAGGAAAAAAGGCGCCTGATTTGTCTGTTATTACTGTTAGAGCGGGTTAATACGAACATTTTAAGACTAAAATGACGAGTCTGACAGCAGCAGTTACACAGAGAAGGCCAACAGTTTTTCAGTAGAAAGTGAATTGGAGCCAGAATCGATGGAGCTGAAGCGCACGCGTGATCAGTTCCTATTCAGAACGTACCAGCTAGCAGGTTAGCTACAGTATTTCCATTCACATATACAGTCTATGGTTAATATTCATGGTTTCTTTCTGGTAGAAGGTCCGTCACCTGCTTGACATGGCATTACCTTGTCTATAATGTACCGCAGTATGGCTTTAAACATGTCTATCTCGCATTTATTCAGTTAGGGGTTATTTTTTAGTTCTCACATATCCCTTAAAACATTCGGTCTTACTCTATTGGCTACTATTTTTCTCTACTACCAGTCTGCAGTTTTTGATGTACCATAATTTCATCCACAAACGACAAAATTTCCCATCTTATTTTGTGTAAAAGCTGCTAACTCTGAAGTTTAGATCTCTACAAACATGTTCTGAAATGTCCCAGTGTGACAGATGCCCTCCCTGTGCTTCCATGGGGTCTTAGTCACCATAAAAACCTGCTAATCCTGTGAACTTTGAGCAAAATCCTATCATCTCAAATCTAATCGCAGTCTGAAAAATACTTTTTTTCCCCCACATATCGTTCAGCCCTAATCTTAACGTGTACATTATACTGGCTTCAGCTGAAGTAGGCCCTCACGCCCCAATTACCCAAACTCCGCTGCCCCCGTCACCCCTCACCTGTGCCCCTGAAGCCATGTTTAGACTGTAGCTTTGTAGCAGATGACGCAGCCTTTCTGTGTGAGGAGAATGGAGACACATTAATGAGGAGCTCGACTGTTCCTGTCTGATCCATGTACAGACCCGGCACCGCACCTCCCACCGAAGAATATGGAAACTAGGGAATATATTTGAATTTGTAAAAATGGGAAATTGGTCAATTGTCTCTAAAATCAGAAAACACATGTAAAGGCCTGAGTGTTAGTGGACATGTTTGTGTTCAGAGTAATGAGTATTCAGAGTAATGAGTGTTCAGAGTAATGAGTATTCAGAGTACGGAGTGTTCAGAGTAATGAGTATTCAGAGTAATGAGTGTTCAGAGTAATGAGTATTCAGAGTAATGAGTATTCAGAGTAATGTGTATTCAGAGTAATGTGTATTCAGAGTAATGTGTATTCAGAGTAATGAGTATTCAGAGTAATGTGTATTCAGAGTAATGAGTATTCAGAGTAATGAGTATTCAGAGTAATGAGTGTTCAGAGTTACGAGTATTCAGAGTAATAAGTATTCAGAGTAATGTGTATTCAGAGTAATGAGTATTCAGAGTAATGTGTATTCAGAGCAATGTGTATTCAGAGTAATGAGTATTTAGAGTAATGTGTATTCAGAGTAATGAGTATTCAGAGTAATGAGTATTCAGAGTAATGAGTATTCAGAGTAATAATCACATGAACGTGCTTTGTCCTTCACAGCGTCGGCGTTTTCAGAGCGATACCTCGGCCTCCCCAAACCCGACCCAAGAGCCTACACCGTAAGACTGCAAACTTCAGACTTTTACCTCAATATGTATAACTTTTTTTCATTTACAACGTGTTTAACATATTGTGTATTTTTTACCTCTTATTAATATGAAGCAACAGCTGAAATAACGAGAGTCAAAGTTGTACTTTGTGAGAATAATGAGTAGTGTTTATTCATTTAGTTTTATTAGTAATAGTAACATGATACAAGTAGTAGTAGAAGTAGCAGCAGCCATAGTAGTAGTAGCAGCAGTAGCACTAATAGTAATAGTAATAGTAGCAGCCATAGTTATAGTAGTAGTAGTACTTGTAGTAGTACCAATAGTAGTAGTAGTAGTAGTAGTAGTGGGAGTAGTAGTGTAGTAGTAGTAGGAGGAGTAGTGGTAGTGGTGGTGGTGGTCGTAGCAGAAGTAGTTTAGCAGCTGTAGTAATAGTAGTAGTAGCAGCAGCAGCAGCCATAGTAGTAGTAGTAGTGGTGGTGGTGGTGGTCGTAGCAGCAGTGGCAGTAGTAGTTTAGCAGCCGTAGTAGAAGTGGTAGTAGTGGTAGTAGTTGTAGTACCAGTAGTTTTAGCAGTAGCAGTTTTAATAATAGTAATAATATTAATCATTAAAAAATCACTAGTCATTACTATAGCTACTATAAGTAAATAATACTATTAAAGTATGAAGTAACAAACTGACTGTGTACTGCCTGTGCCTCCGTGTACAGACTCAGTCTGTGTGTCAGCTCTAAACTTCATATAAACTTCACTTCTCATCTCTCGTTTTCTCAGATGGCCAATTTAGAGCACAGAGCTGCTCAGTTCATGGACAACAAGTTCCTCATTATTCACCCCACGGCCGACGGTAGGTCCTGTGTTTTTAGCTCCGCCCCCTGCAGTATCGTACAGTGATAAAAACTTTGGTCACACCTGCTGCCCTATTTAAGACAACAGCATCAAACCAGGCCAACTCAGTGCAGTGTGATCAGAATACACTGTACTGCACAGACACTGCTGAGCCTTAAGCTAGTCCTGGATTCAGCTTCCTGTTGACATTTTGAGGACTTTTCACCATTCAAAAGATATAATACTATCTCTTAAGTAGGTTGTTTCTTTGGCGATGGATATTCTGAAATCCATGGATAACTTATTCTTGCTGTCTGTGTTTTTGTTGTTGCACTTTTAATTTGAACATTTGTTTTTTTTTACATTTAAAAAAAATATACAAAATCCACCACAATTGCAAAGATGAACCTCTTTATTTAAAAATACATCAAATGTATAACTGGTGAAAGTGGATATTTATTTATACACTTTTGGTCACTGTCTCATACACTGAAGTGGCCTCGGTCATATTGATTATTGTGAGTTTTGCTGTTGTTGACCTGTTGATATGTGTTTTATTGGGTGTTGGTCTGAAAAAAGAGACACACACTGATAAACAGGAATACACTCTTGATATGAAAACTATTAAAAATACTTGAATTGTTTTGGGTTTTTTTGCAGTTGAAAGTTGCAGACTAACAATTATACTTCTGTCTTCCAGAAAAAGTCCATTTCCAGCACACGGCAAAATTCATCTCCAGACTCATAAACGCAAAGGCCAACTACACTTTACAGGTGAGAAGGGCCTCGACACACAATCACGTCATACACACATAATAACGCACACATGTGCATGATACACACATAATAACACACATGTATATCATACACACATAATAACACATGTATATCATACACACATAATAACACACACATGTATATCATACACACATAATAACACACATGTATATCATACACACATAATAACACACACATGTATATCATACACACATAATAACACACACATGTATATCATACACACATAATAACACACACATGTATATATACATACACACTTATCATACACACACACATATATATACACACATAACACACATATCATAACACACATGTATATCATACACACATAATAACACACATGTATATCATACACACATAATAACACACACGTGTATATATCATACACACATAATAACACACATGTATATCATACACACATAATAACACATGTACATCATACACACATAATAACACACACATGTATATAATACACACAATAACACACATGTATATCATACACACATAATAACACACACGTGTATATATCATACACACATAATAACACACACGTATATCATACACACATAATAACACATGTACATCATACACACATAATAACACACATCTATATATCATACACACATAATAACACATGTACATCATACACACATAATAACACACATGTATATATCATACACACATAATAACACACACGTGTATATATCATACACACATAATAACACACATGTATATATCATACACACATGTATATTCACACTGTCTCTGTATCACCTTCTCTTCTCTCCGGGTTTCTCAGTTGGAGCAGTCACTCAATGACTAATCCAATTTACCCACAATGCACCCCTGCTCTGCCCACTCTTTAACTGAGCTGGTATAGACCCACAAACAGGAGACTGACAGATCAGATGTGCCCAAATGTCCTCATGGTATTTGATTATGTAGGAGTAGCAGTAGTAGCAGTAATAGTCATAGTAGTACTAGTAGTAGCAGTAGTAGCAGTAGTAGCAGTGGTTGTTGTAGTAGCAGTAGCACTACAGGTGACTGGCAGATCAAATGTCCTCATAGTATTTGCTCATGTAGTGAAGCGATGCCTAATTTTAGTGATATTTTTGTAAGAAGAAACATTGCTCTTATGTGACATCATTAATATAATAAAATTAAATCCATTATCTTTCACTTCACTTCTGATAGTAGTGTCAGATATATAAATATTAAACTATAAATGTCTTTGGAGTATACTTCATGTAAACTACCACTGCATCCAAAATACTTATATTATTTATATTTATATAAATATTTATATATTTTCTAGACCACAGTTAAGTGTGTTCATTTTGAGTAAAGTGAGTAGATCCTGCCCCCTAGTGTTCAACAATAGTGTGGCATCAAGAGAAACTAGCAGTGGTGAATGAAGTACTCAGTTCTGAAGTACCACATGAAAAAATCCACTATATAAGTACCTGTTTAAAAATGTACTTTAAGAGTAAAAAGTAAAAGTATTTCACACAAGTGTTGTTCATTTGTTAAAGTGTTAAGTGTAGTAAAAGTCCAAATCAATTTATTAATTTTTCTTATGAATTTTGTGTATTTGTTTTTGCTCAAAGTCAAAGCTTGAACATGAAAACTAAAAAATACTCCCTCAAATCATAAGAAAAGTACTTTTTACTTTTCAGTCCAATTCAAAAATGTGGTGGAGTAGAAAGTACAGATACTGCTCTCAAACGTAGTGAAGTAAACGTAAAAAGTACCACTGTAAAATGCACTTAAGTAAAGTACAGATACCTAAAAATGGTACTTCAGTGCAGTACTTTACTAGTTGTACTTTGTCACCTTCCACCTCTGTGAACCAGTATATTGTCACATGACTGGGAGCCTCTTAAGTTCACTTGGATGTGTTTATAGTTTTTATTTAGGATAAAGTGAAGGACTTAAAAGTACTTGTTCCACGACAGTAGTTCTCGTTCATGAAATATTTAAAAGGTAAATTCACAAATATTTAGTTTGTTAACTTTTTATAGACCCAAAATCTCACTGTATTACAACAACAAAAAAAGATGTGAAGTAGAACGTCGTGATGTCGTCTGAAACGCAGCAGTTTACATCATCAAAAATATCTTAACCACTTAGATTCAGTGGTGGAAGGTGACAAAGTACAAGTGGTAAAGTACTGTACTTATAGTCATTTTTTTTGGTACATTTTACAGTGGTACTTTTTACTTTTTCTTCACTACATTTGAGAGCAGTATTTGTACTTTCTACTCCACTACATTTTAAACAGGACTGAAAAGTAAAAAGTACTAAATAGTAAAGTGTATAAAGTGTGTGGTGACGGGTTTTACAGCAAAACATAGAGAATAATTGTAAAAAATAAAGCTGATACTTCACGGATTTCGGCTGTTGCGGGTTATTTTTAGAACATAACCCCGAGATAAACGAGGGACCACTGTACTTCAAGTAGATTTTTTCATGTGATACTTTTACTCGAGTAACTTTTTACCCCTGTATCTGTACTTTTACTCAAACTTCTTCCAGCGCTGCTCAGATTAAACCAGATTTGATTATTTGAAATTCAGTTGAACCTCTCCGTCTTTCAGATTTACCCGGACGAGGGCCACTTCATCCGCAGCGAGGCCACACGGCAGCACCTGAGCCAGTCCTTGGTCAACTTCTTCGAGGAGTGTTTCCGACTCCCCGAGCGCATTTTCGAGGAGACGCTGGAAGAGGAGAGCGAAGATGAAGTCTGAAAACACCGGAGTATCCGCAGTCACCCATGTACACACCCAAGCACAATACCAGACCCCCACTTCAGCTATATGCAACTTTTATCTGTTTTGTCCAACCATTTTCACTGCATCTGGGCTCGTTTGGGTCAAGACTGCTTTTCTCGCAGACGACAAGTCCACCACGTTTGCTTCAGTATTTCAAATCACCACATACGCTACACACAGAGCCGACAGAACACCATGTCCGGAGTGTACATTTGGATATTTTGACATGAAACTGTGCAGGAAGGAGGTCTTTTTTAACCAGTGGATAATCTCCTTGAAAGCGAGTGACTTTCGAATCGTGGATTAAGGAGAAATAACAGAGCACACTGACTGCAGCTGTCTTGTATATAAATAAATGAACTCAAAAAGGATGCGGACTTTGTATCCTAAGGAGGAAATGTAACTATTTTTCAAAGTGGTGATGAACTCCTCACGTGGGACTGTGGTTGTGTCTTTTTGTTTTTATGTAAAGTAGCACACAGACTTCGACATATAGGCCTGTCTCATTATGATTTCGCCCTAACATTGATTATATCCTGGTTTACTTCATTTCAAATGTGCTGGTTTAGACATACAGTTTACTCACTGTGCCTTAATGTGCAATCATCTCTATAAGTTGACATTTGCCTAAGATATTGTTTTGAAAATTTGTATTATATCTGTGTAAACATCTCGAGTTTTCCTAAATGTTAAGACGTCAAATTATTTAAATCAGGCATCGAGAATTTGACCCCCGTTCATCTGTCTCCATGAACACAAATGTTTAAAGTGCTGTGTCCAAAATCACTGATGAGACCTGAGATATCTGATGTGTTATTTTGTAAAGTATTAATCCTATTCAGTACAGCAAAACATTGAAGTACTGAAGATTTTTTTAATTAACTTTTTTTTTTATTAACTAAAATATACAACTACACCTTGTACTGAATCTAAAAACATGATTATGTGACTCACGTTTTGGGTCAAACATGAGTCTATCCTTCTGCACATAAGCTTTGTCATTTAGAGCTCCCCCTTGTGGTGATTCTGGACACAGCATTACCAGTGTACAGAGCATGCACTATTGTTTGTATGATTATGAATGGTACGTGGTAGGAAAAGGATGCTTAAAGGGATTTTTGTAGTCAATTCTATCAATGGAAATCAGTATTAGACCCCAAGACACTTTTTGTGTATATGCGATGTGTGTTTTTGGGAGGGCAGGTGCAGTGCAAAATATAAATTATTACTCATTTCTAAGGCATATTGTTTAAGTTTGTATTTTTCTACTGTTCAGCTAGTATTCGTTTAAAGAGCCATTTGTGTTTCATACATTTCCATGCATGTCCAGATGGGGGCGCTCTCCTCTATCCCTTTGTTCTGTAGGTTTTTGACATCTTGAATGTTCCTGACTGGACTGCATTACCACATTTCCAGTACTATATTGTGATTGAGATCCCAGTCTTGGTGTATAAATGTTATTCAAATATCATTTTATTCTATTGACAAAAGAAGATATTATACGAGTGTTATTTGTGCATAAAGCATTTTGGGAGTTTAACTGCTCATTCCTCCAGTCGCTGTTTTTCAGTTAAATGTGGACTTTATACAGTAAAATGTCTGAAATTTGTAATCCAAAGCTTAGGACGAGAACAGACTGTGGCATGAAGGTACATGTTAGAATAAAACAATACATATTTTATCATCAATGTTTCTGACTTTTTATTGATTTCACCAGTTTTTTAGTTAGACCTATACTACCTCAAACATTAACACTGTTTAAAGGTGCACTGTGCAGCTTTTCCTTACGTGTCTCCATGACAACACCAGATTTGATTGCATGTGTGTAATCACAAAATTGTAATAAACATACATTGCATCATTTATAGGTATGCATTCTGACCCCCTCTCCACAGATCTAAACCGTAACTGGGCCTGGTGTGATTTGCTTCTCTCTTGTAGATAAATCTGTTTAATGTCATACGGTAGAACAAGGCATAAAAATCTCCACGGAGACAAGAACCAGAAAGTTACATAATGCACTTTTTTCCCCGTGTAACTCCAGTTATACATAATATAGTACTTAAAATGTAGTACACAAAATAACTAAACTCTATATATTTGAGTCTGTTGTGTTAGCATTAAAAATCATGATGTTAATGTTTGATGAGGTTTGTTGTCTCACTGATGTTCAGACGTAGATTTTAAAGTGAGGTTTTACACAGTTTTGGCCTGAGTCAGGAGGATGGTGTTGATTCACTCATATTTTATTGAGCCTGGACAGAACGTGGGTCTGTGGGTCTGTGGGTCTGTGGGTCTGTGGGTCTGTGGGCGTCGTCTTGTGACCAGGGCTGGGCTGGTCATCTGGAGCTACACACACACACCACATACACCCACACACACACCACACACACACACACCACACACACACACCACACACACACCACACACACCACACGCACACCACACCACACACACACACACACACACACACACACACACACACCACACACCACGCACACCACACACACACCACGCACACCAAACACACACACCACACACACACACACACACACACACACACACACACACACCACACACCACATACACATCACACACAGTCCTGATGTGACGCTCAAATGGGCCGCTCTTATTCAGCTCTACTCTGACATGTCTGAGGTCAGCGCAGCCCCACGAACATCCTGGACCTGTCCTTTATGACCCGGGCTGGAACCAGGACAAAGAGGCCCAGGGCAAAACTGGCCCAGGGCAAAGAGGCCCAGGACAAAGAGGCCCAGGACAAAGAGGCCCAGAGCAAAGAAGCCCAGAGCAAAGAGGCCCAGGACAAAGAGGCCCAGGACAAAGAGGCCCAGGGCAAAACTGGCCCAGGGCAAAGAGGCCCAGAGCAAAGAGGCCCAGAGCAAAGAGGCCCAGAGCAAAGAGACCCAGGACAAAAGAGGCCCAGGGCAAAACTGGCCCAGGGCAAACAGGCCCAGGACAAAGAGGCCCAGAGCAAAGAGGCCCAGAGCAAAGAGGCCCAGAGCAAAGAGGCCCAGAGCAAAGAGGCCTAGGGCAAAGAGGCCCAGAGCAAAGAGGCCCAGGACAAAGCTGACAGAGTGAGACTGGGGCAGGAGCAGCAGAGTGCTCAGTGCTGTTCATTGAAATCAAGCTGAAATCAAGACATGATGTGAACACGATGAATGTTTTCAACCCCATATGAACATTCTACAGTCTTCAGTCTTCATCACATTTTTTATGTATTGATTTTTACATCTATAAACCTCATATTCATGTTATTGTGGATATATTTAGATAATTTAACAAAAAAACGTTCATTTTCATACCTTGCAATCAAAGTGTTGACAGCAGGTTTGCACCTTATAATTCATGTGATTTCTGCAAAGGAGCAGTATATACACAGTATATACACACACACTTTTATATTTGAGTTTATATAAAGAGTGTAACCCGTCCTGACACAGGGGTGTGACCCTGTGCTGAGGGCCACTTCAGCTCTGAGGACCAGGGCCGTTTATAACGAGGTCCTTCAACTCACTCTATTTTACAAAATAATTCATTTAATTTTGATTTCTACCAATGTGTCGTTATAATTAAAAGCCAATGACATTTTTAAAAAGTTAATAACACTGGGTTTTTATAAGCAGCTTTAAGGTCTGTGTCGCCAGTAAAAACAGACCAGCAACAATATCATAACATTATTAAACAGTCATATTCAAATGTAATTACACAAAATATTAAATTAGAAATTGATACTATCCAACTGCACTGACTCAAGTGTTCAGATGGATATATAACGGTGTATTTGTGTCCCGATAAAGCAGAACTCTGTCAGCACTTTTGTCTCTGAAATATAAAAATGAACTGCACTGGTCTGTGGTTTATGTCTCACCACATGGAAACAGCGTCATTATTCTCTTCACCTCATGTCTGTTACTTTAAAGGAAGAGTTTCTTACCTAAAATACATTTTTTTAAAAAGTTTAAAGATTTGTTTACAAAAAAGCTCAATTATAAAAGTATTAAAGGAAAAATGAAAATGAAATGAAACATAACTAAGTCTAAAAGTAACAGTCCTGAACGTCAGTCCTGCTCTCTTCTCTCATCTGTTCTGATGTTTCCTCGTCACAAACAGACCCGGAGCTGTGTTTTGTTTCATTCATGTGTTTAACACACAAACCTGCATATTTAGACTGAGTTCTTCTCTCAAACTGAAAACACTGTGTTTCACCTTGTGATGTCATCATGTGGTAATACAGGAAGTGCTCCACTGTGTTTTTAAACTCCACACACCTTCAACAGAATCATTTGGATCATTTCAGTCCTGGAATTGCTAAAGCTGAACTAAAGCTTTTAGTTCAGTTCAGTAGCCTTTAGTTTACCTTTAGTCTAAAGGTAAAAGGAGCTGTTCACTTGAAAACTACCACTTCATGACATCACAAGGTGGAACAGGGCACTTTGAGCTTTGGAGATGTAACAGAGGAAGATGATGACAGATGAAAACAGACTCCAAACTTCACAAAATGTGTGTAAGACATTTAAATCCACATTAGGCCTGTTTGCACTTTAGTTGAGTGTTTTTAAAGTCTGTATCTGTTTTATTTTTGCTTCATTACACGTGCATGTGCATGTGCGCGTGCGTGTACATGTGCATGTGCGCGTTCACGTTCATGTGCGTGTTCACGTGCACGTGCGTGTGCGCGTGCATGGCATAAACCTGGTTTTGAACAAACAAAAACACAAATATACAGCCTACATAAAATACAACAGAAAATAATCATGTGTATAATGGAAAATAATCTTGTGAAAGCTTTTGCTTGTTAAGTACATTTTGAAACAGGTACTTTAATGCTTTACTTAAGTATATTTTTCCATGTGATAAGTTTACTTGAGTCATTTCTCTGTCCCTGTATCTGTACTTTGACTTAAATTACACTGAGTGGGCTCTGCTGCTGCCTGTGCAGGGGCCTGTAACTTTTTCATCCAGTAGATGGCGTGATTGCTCTTTATCTCTCTTGAAGTCGGACGTAGTCCCCGTGTTCAGGGCTTTGCTGTTGCTCCTCTTGTGATCTGGGACTCCAACTCCTCCCTGGCTGTGCTCTGAGCTTGAGGTAGATTTAACTTTTCATGTTGCAGTAAAGAGTGGGTTCAAAGGCAGAGTCCAGACTTGAGTCAGTGCTCACCTCAGGTCTGAGTGGGGTGGTGCTACTCATGTTTTTACTGATGGATCCAGGGACCCAGCTCGTGGAGAGGTGGGGTTCAGTGTGTATGTTGCTCAATTAGATTTTAGGTTGAGTAAGCGCTTACCTGATGGTCTTAGTGTGTTTTCAGCTGAGCTTATAGCTATTCTAAGTGCACTGTGGTGGGTGGAGGAAGCAGGAGCTCTAAGTGTGGTTATATGCTCAGACTCTGTCATCTGTGCAGGCTTTGGATGCAGGAGTAAGAACTCAAGCGAGGCCTGATATAGTTGCAGAGGCACTAATGATGGTCTTTAAATTGGAAAAACTTGGGAGGAATGTGGCATTTGTGTGGGTGCCTTCCCATGTCGGAATTCAGGGGAATGAAGTTGCAGATGTTTGTGCAAGAGCCAGTCTGAGTAATGAAAACACTGAGTGGGAAGGGTAGAGTACGGGAGCTATGTTAATGCTGCAATAATTAGAAGGTGGCAGCAGGACTGGAACAGTGAGACCAGAGGAAGGGGGTTCTTTGATATAGTACCATGTGTAAGTCACATCTCCACATCTTCAGTTGCATCTCGGAAAGATGAGGTGAAACTTGTAGGGTTAGACTGGGGCATTGTGTCTTGCAAGTGGGTTATTTATTATTGGGAAAAACATCCTAACGTCAACTGTCAATATTGTGGAAATTGGAATCTGTAGCACATGTTATTTGCACTGTCCTTTCTATTCCGAGCAAAGAAGAGTATTATTCTGCACACTCTCTGATACAGGCTGTAAACACTTTTCTTTAAAAGTTATGTTACAACATGGAGCTCCCCCAGAGAGAATTACAGCAGTAATTAATTTCTGAGAGACACAGGGCTTTACGCAGCTATTTAAGTAGCTTTTCTTCTACTTTCAATGTAATGTAAGGGATATTCTACCAGTAGAGGGCAGCAATGCACTGACCGTGCCTGGTCTGCCGAAAACCCAAGAAGAAGAAGCAGTTCCTGTGTAGTACTTCACTGTCCCACTGTTAGCCCAGCTGGATGTGTGTGGTGTAGTGATGTGTGTAGTGATGGGATGTGTGTGGTGTGTCCTCTGCACCATGGCGCCTCTCCTCTGCTCTTCTCTCTGGTCATGTTTGTGTCTGCTGGAGCCGCTCCTGGAGGAGGTGAGATTGCGCTTATCATGTGCTCAGATTAGCTCTGCAGAGCATCCTGATCAGCAACTGTGTTAAGATTAATATTTGTGCAACTTTGTATCACCCGTTAATATATATATAATAGAATAAATTATATATATATATATAGATATATATATATAATAAATATATATAATAATATATATATATATATATATAAGATATATATAAATATATATTAATATATATATATAATATATATATATTATAATATATATATATAAATATATATATAATAGATAATTATATATAATATATAGATATAATCGATATATAGATAGATATATCTATAATTATATATATATATATAATATATATATATATATATATATCATATATATTATAATATTATATATCTTAATAGATATAGTATATATATATATCTATATATTATATATATATATATATATATATATATATAATATATAATTATATATATATAAATATATTATATATAATATATATAATATATATATATATATATATTATATAATTATATATTGTATATATATATATGTATATATATATACTTATAATATATATACACAATTATAATATATAGACACAATTATAAATTATACACAATTATATGTATATATAATTATATTATATATATAGTATATATAATACAGATTAATTATATAATATAATAATATTATAAATATAAATATATATATATATATGTATATAGGTATGTATAATATATATATATATAAAATATATATATATATATTATAATTATATATATTATATAGTATATAATATATATTATAATTATCAGAATAATATTTAGGATATGGTAATATCCGATATGGAAAAAAGATATATATATGTATACACCCGCGGAGGGTTAATATATATACACAATTATATATATATACACAAATAATATATATACACAATTATATATATATATAATATATATATTATATAATTATATATATAATATATATATATATATATATATTATAAATATAATATATATATATATATGTATTATATGTATATAATATATATATATGTATTATATATATATATATATATATATATATATATATATATATATATATATATATATATATATATATATATATGTATATGATATATATATATATATATATATGACTGTACAAGCCGTAAGGAAGGAGGCTGAGGACTAGTGAGTGTGAGAGCCACAGTCCAGGATGAAACATCCAAGATCCATAAGAACATCCAAGACAAGGCCCCAACAGATTACGTGCTCAGCGAATGTCTCAGACAGTGGAGTGCAGAGGAAGAGGAGCTGGAGGAACCATCATGGAAGGACAAGCCCCTGCATGGGATGTACCACCGGAACATAACTGAAGTGGCTGATATCAAGAAATCCTACCAATGGCTTGAGAAAGCTGGACTGAAGGACAGCACAGAGGCACTCATCCTGGCTGCACAGGAGCAGGCCTTGAGCACAAGAGCAATAGAGGCCCAGATCTACCACACCAGACAAGACCCAAGGTGTAGGCTGTGCAAAGAAGCTCCTGAGACAATCCAGCACATAACTGCAGGGTGTAAGATGCTGGCAGGGAAAGCATACATGGAGCGGCATAACCAAGTGGCGGGCATAGTGTACAGAAACATCTGTGCAGAGTACGGACTGGAACCCCCAGGTCTAGCTGAGAAACACCTCCAAAGGTAGTGGAGAATGATCGAGCCAAGATCTTCTTGTGGGACTTCCAGATACAGACTGACAGAATGGTGATGGCGAAACCAACGGGACATAGTGGTGGTGGATGGATAAACAACAGAGTAAAGCCGTTGTGGTGGACATCGCAGTACCAAGCGACGGGAACATCAGGAAAAGGAGCACGAGAAACTAGAGAAATACCAGGGGCTCAAAGAAGAGCTGGAGAAGGCCTCAGTGGTGCCCGTGGTCATCGGAGCACTCGGGGCAGTGACCCCCAAATCAGACATCTCAGAGTCCAGGAAAAGTGCAGTATCTCAGGAACAGAAAAGTGATACTGCGAACAACCCTCAAGCTGCCCAGGCCTCTGGCTCCCAGGCCTCCCGTAGAGGTCCCGAGCGTGGAAAAAGAGGGGATAAAAGACCACCTGCGGAGGGTGAGGAGGAGATTATATATTTTATATCTATATAATGTCATCTGTTAGGCCAGACATGTCAAACTCAGGCCCACGGGCCAATTTGGCCCTCATTATAAATATATTTGGCCCGTGAGATCATATGAAATATGTATTAGAGCTGCCCGCCGGCTGTCGTGCCAGTATAGAGCATATAAAGTTACAAAAGTTGTACATAAAGTTACAAAAGTTAATTTTACATTAAAGACAATCCCCAAACCCTTTTCCTCAACCATTACAGAGTAGTGCCTAATCTTAACCAGGGACCCAAACCACATCTAAAATCCTGTAGTTCTGTTAGGCCTACGTCATATTTACCCATGTTATGTTTACCAAAACATGTTTTAAACTAATTACCCAGCACAAACAGACTAGAGCACGGGCAACACAAAGTCAACTTTTTTGAGTTGTTGAAAATATTATAAAATGACAGTTTGAGCACAACAGTGTAAATAATGCCCATGTCACTGTATGCAGCAGTAGAGATGTGGCATTAGTGCTCATTTTTGTGTCTTTTCTCAGGGCACTCCAGCATGGTCAGTTACTACATTAAATGAATGAAATCACTTTGTGAATGACTTAACTCTACACTAGTGTTAACCTTTAATAGTCAGTGTACTAAGGCAGGAGGTCTTGGAGTAGTTTAACACCATACTGTGGAACATTTTAGACAAAGTATAAACATCTCCACGAAGCACAAGCAGGAGGGGTGCTCATGATGAGAAAAGTTACACAGTGTACCTTTTAAATATTCTGCTGATGTGTGGCCCGTTGACGCTATGGTTAAGAGTCACTGGACTAAACTAGTAAGTCATAATTCTGCTTTATTTCAGCCACTACAGTGACCTGTCTCTCTGGGCAAAGCTGCATTTTGCCCTGCCACAGCCAAGGACTTTTAGGATTTGTGTGGTCCAAAGACTCACTCGGGATTCAGTCATTCCCCAGAAGTGATAAGCCCCAGTACCACGAGCACCACAGGTATAGAAACAGGACCGCTCTATTTGAGCAAGAGATTCCCAACGGAAACTGCTCACTGATAATCCACAACATCACACCTCAGGACAGCGGCGTTTTTGACTGTGTAACCAAGAGCCACAGTGGAGGACAACAGCAGAAATATTTCACTGTACAAGTGACTGGTAAGATAATACTATTAACAAAACACAACCTGGCCTATTACTATTATTATTTTTATTTTTTCCTCAAATAGTCACATTTGGAGGATTCCGACAGTACTCATGGTATACGGCCACTGCCCTGTATTTACCTCATTCTCCAATTTAATTTTTAAAATCTTTAATATGTGTAGAATTTGGCAGCGTTGCAAGCACAAATGAAAAAAAGCAAAACACATCACCGTAAAGAGGCAGACAGAAGGTACTTTGGTTGAAAACCGAAGCACTGACTTTCTGTTTGTTTCTGTGCAATATTGCAAATTAAAATATAACTACAGCAGTGTCATAGATTATATATTATGAGTAGAGCAGACAGAAACACAGTGGACTTCATTTACAGCACTCACATACAGTGAGAGCAGAGTGTATATTTAGTGTATGACCAAAATGAGGCGCTCTCTGGGATTTATCAAACTTGACATAAGCATCCAGGTGTCCTCCACGCACTGGCTCACGTGGGGAAAGTAAGACTGTGGTGCAGTGGTCTAGGTCCGGGCGGGTTGGCTGTCCTGTCCTGTGTCCTGTGTCCTGTGTCCTGGGCCCGGCTGGTTCTGAGGCGAAGCAAAGATCCAGTCCCTTACATCTTGTTCCGAGCAGCTCATCATTGGCACACTTGGTTCTTTCCAATTCTTTATGATTTCCTCTTCAGATAAATCCAGTATTTTACCGTATTTTTACCGCACCCTCATGCCATAAACTCCAGGGTGACGCCACTTCAAAAACATTCGGGCATTTCATTTAAATTGTGCTGTTTTTGTGCAGCTGCGATTATCAAAAGTATGCACAATATACACTCAAATATACACTCTTTTCACCACAGTGTTAGTAAATGAGGGAACATTATAGTAAAAAGAACTCTTTAATGGTATAGTGATTCATTTGAAACAGTAACTAACACTGCTGGGACCTTTGACATAACTTTGACATATATTTCTTTGCAGAGCCTTTGAGTTCGCTTGCTTGCACTGGGATTGCTGTGTTCATTACTATAGTCCCCACTGTCGTTGCAATCCTAACCTACAAACGTAAAGAGGTAAAATTATCACTACTACTTTTATATTTGCTGTGTGAATTGTTCAGCTGGAGACTTTATAACACGTCACAACTTACTTCAACCATAATGAGTCTACATTTGCTCTGGACATTTTGTGCTGTTGTTCTGCCCATACTGTTCATATTGTGTACTGATACTTTGCAGCTGATCACCATCATCATCATCAACATCAACATTCTCTGTGGGTGTCATGCTAGCTCTAGGCACTGCTCTGTCTGAAGCTCTATTACTCAAATTTGACTTTAATTTGAGCCTTATTTTAACACAATCACAATAAAGAAATGACTTAGAACTACAACAGGTGAGCTGATTTTGTACTTTTAAACAAGTACAAAGTGTAAATCTGTCAACTGGACAAATCATTGTAGAAGTGAAGACATGTCGCTGCTCATCCAAGCCGCTTCTTCAGTTCTGGTCAGATTATTGGCGGACACTGCCTTATATCTATCTGAAGAGAGAAAGTTTAATCTGAAACGACCCTATTCAACCTTTAATGACCCTGCTGTTGTTCTTTGTTTTGAGGATGGAGTTATAGATGGGGGAGAGGTTGTGTCTCACCTTTAGATCAGACCTGGACGACTGAGGGATTCACAGACATTTTAAACAAGTTCCCCTGAAATAAAATTACAGTTGCTAACTAGCATTAGCCAACACTTTCTCAGTGAGTTTTTCCTCATCTTTTGTTGAAAATCAAACTCCTAAACAGGACCATGAACGCTTATATTGATCACAGGCTCCTGAAAATGTGTGAAGTCCATCTTGTATTTTTTCTTCAGTTTTCTTCAGACGATCTGTTGTGGTACAGCCCATAATAACTGCTGAACATTGTGCTATAGATGCACAGGCATCACCCACAGCGTGATGGCACTGTGTCAATATTCAGTCAAAGTTTATGTTCTGATTCTAAAAAGTTCAGCTCTATGTATAACACATTGTCTCTTGTTTTCAGATCACTGAGGTCCCTGACTCTGAGCCAAATCCTTCTCAAAGGTGAGTAAAGTAAACCGTAATACCACATATTTCAAATAGATTGGTACTTAGTTTGTCATTTTGAGTTTCTAATTAAGTTGTGTTTTTATTCACCATGCACATTTTTGACAAGAAGTTGCTGCTCATGTTTAGAGTATACTGAGTACACGTGTGATTCTCTCTAAAGCAAGATCCCAAATCCTCATCCTTATGCTCCGTTACCATTAAGCACAACTTAAGTGAAAAAATCACATGCAATGCCCCTAGCAAAGTGCTTTTTACTTAGCCTCTGTACATTTATTGCCATTGCACATTTATTGTTGCCATCTAATATATAATTATATATTTATAAATACACATTTTCAGTGTACTTAAATGTACTGCATCAGTAGAATCAAAGACTACAGGAGTCATATGACTCTGTCTAATGGGTTAAATTGTCATGTCAACTATTCACACGACAATACCAACTACGTTTTATAGACCAAACGTCTCTATAAAACACTGTCTCTGACTGGTTGATGTGACACAAACAGATGCAGAAATTTCAAAATTTTCAATGCTCACAAATTCTTCGCTTCACACTGGCTTAAGATGAGAATGACCATAAAATAAAAAATAATACAGATCTGTCATTCCACCTTTGAGTCAAGTTATTTATATTGTATAATACTATAAAGTACTACCAAAGTAATAATATTAAGAAGACATTAACAAACAATATATTAAAAATGATAAACATATTTTTTTAAATTATGCTTAAACAGTTCTAACCCTCTTGTTTCTTGCCCCTGTAGTGTGTCTCTGGACACGACCTTTGCTCGGAAGTTCGTTTGTTTTCTGCTCGGTCTGTGGTCAGCATTTCCCCGGCACTTCTTTCTGATCTTCTCCCTGTACCGCCACAGACAGACGGCTCAGTTCTGGCACTTCAGCCTTATCGTCCTGATCTTTCAACTGGCTCATCTGATTTTTGTTGTGGTGAAATCTTTTTTTGTCCAAAGGTTTTCAGCACAAAAGCACTTCTGGGGCTGTCTTGTCATGATTACTCTCAGTTTTGTCACAATGCTCATTTCTATTAACGTGTCAATAGCTAAGGAAACGTTTTTGGTTATTAACATGTGTGCACTCTGGTTGGCTACATTATTTAAACTGCATGACTGAATGTAACCTCAGTGTAGAAGTGGCATCGCTGTCAACTCAAAGTCTGAGTCAGAGTTTTGCACGTGGTCAGTCATTTTCTGGGATTTTAGCATCAGTTGTTATGATCATTTCTGTGGCGTTTAAAGATGCAGCTGACATTGCCAATTGCGGTTACTCATTAGCTCTTCTCGTTTCACTGGCTGCTCTCATCTCCTACATTGTCTTTCAGTGTCTTTTAAACCAAAATCATCAAGCTCCAAAAGAGGTCAGTGTTGAACAGTTACCTTTAAATGATGAAAAGAAAAACAATGACCCAGAGCAGCCACATTCCCCTGATGCTAATAGCACAAACTGGAGAAGACACTTTTGCACTGTTTATGTAGCACTAGTTCCAATGCTCACTTTTTTTCTGTGCATCCTGCAGTTACAGCTGACATTCAAACAGCAAGCTCAGGAATATGGGCCGTTTATTTATGCCTGTGTGCTGCTTTTTAATTTTTTACATCTGCGACTGCGTTTGCAAATGCACTGGTCAGAAGTTGGTTTCTTGGGCTAAAAAGCACTTTCCGATCACATTCCTCTTTCTTCTTATCATCTACACTGTGTCTATTCTTGTATTCATATTTTGGAACACCAATCCAAGAGCTCAGCAGTCCAACGATGCAGTATTCCCAGTCCTTATGATTCTCTTCTCTTTGTCCCATGGCTTTTTGTCACACCTTTCAGTGTTATATAAGGAGGAAAAAACCACCAGGCCCAAATATTTCAAAACCCCTATATGGGTAGGGGCACAATAGGAGGTACTTTTGGATTCAGAGCACTGTCTTTTGGATTCACTGCTGAGCGATAATCGTTACAGAAAACTTGAAAAATCAACTTGAACTTTTTGTGTGTACTGTATTTGAAAACACACTGCTGTTTACATCACACTGCTGTTGTGTTCTACAGTATTATCCGTTACTGCTTTATTCTCCGGGTGAAGATCATGACCCTCAGAGCTGCTGGGGAAACCTGTCAGGAGCAGGGACCCATCTCCAGATCTTTACCTAGGTTATATGCTGCTCAAAGTTTGTTTGTTTTTGAAAAACTTTTAGACATAGAATGGAGGCTGTATGCTAAAGGAAACCTACAAATCTTTTAATGTGCCAAAATGTAGTTTTTTTTCTGTGGACTTTATATTTTTTTGTAAGGAGAAAAAATGAAGCGGGATTATTTCAAGCCCGCGGGCCAGAGTTTGACCACCTATGCTTTAAAGGTTGGTGAGATTGTAAACCCCTTCAACGTCATCCCTTAACTACTGAGAAATGTGACTTTTATAAACTTGATGCTGCCTCCATGGGCCTCTGCAGTGTCCAGTAGCTGGGGACAGCACACAAGATGCCTTGATTATAAGCATGTGTTTGTAATTACAAACAGTCGTTTTTAAAACTTGGTTCAGTTTGATTGAAACATGTCTCGGAGCAGAGTCTCAGGTGGAACATTTGTCTTAGTTCACACAGTCCTCAGGCTCAGCTCTCATTCACAAACAGACACGATGTTTGAATTCAGTGTTTTATTACTACATGTTCACCTGTGGTAAAGGACATTTATCGTAATTCCGTCACTTTTAATATAGAAACTCAACAAAAAATACAGATTTTTTATCACATAAACGACCAGTGAGTCAGACTTTTGAGCTGCTCTGTGACATGAAGAGTCTGAGAGTTTTGATGCTTAAACCTGTGTTTGAAGGAGGATTGATCAGTTTTGAATGAAAAACTAATTACAGGCTGTTACCAAATTTCGTTAAGGAAAACTGAAACTCTGCTTGGGAGTCTGTGAGTCAAATCGATTGAAAAAAACGAATGTGAAAACTGTGTTTTCTGAGATGTTTTGCACTTTAAAATGCATTAAGCTTTAATATATATATACATGTATTTAAAATAATATATCTAGTTGCACATATTTTTGTCCGCATTTTGTCTTGATTTCTCCTGATGAACCAAAATACAAAATGGCCATGGCCTTAATGAAGATTGTATTGTGTTTAAGCCATGTCTTGTGTTTTTTTTTATGTTTTTAATCAAGCAATAACTATATTACTCAACTCTGTGTGTACATAATGCAATAAAAAATATTTTATGAGTGCCTAGAAATCATGTGTTTTATGTAAAATAACTGAATATTCAGGCCCATTAAAGAAGAGATGGTCCAGGCAAAACCTTTAGCAGAACAATTAGCACAAAATAACAAAAGGTGATTTTTTTTTTTTTTTCTTTATCATAGACTTATAAATGGAACTGACTGGGCAAGATATTGAATTTGTTTCTTTCTTTGTATTTTTTATTAGTCTAGGGCACTGTCATGTATAGTAGAGTACTGCGTAGGCCTACATGCAGTAAAGAGTAATGGGAATTATCAACATTAAAATAGTAATAATAAAGTTACAAATCAATTACTTGGAGTCCTTTCAATTTTGTATATTTTTTTAAACACATACAGTACACACTGGCTATATTAATGACTATAAATGTACATCCTTCAGCTACGGCAGCATCTAAATCGAGTAGCAGTGGCAGTAGAATTCAAATGTCACTTGATTTCCCTTCGTTGGAGCGTCCTGTCCCAAAGCCTCAGGAGAAGAAGTAGATCTGCTGGAAGTTGGTCCAGTCTGCGGTGTCGGAGGGAGCGTACTCGTCGATCAGGGCTTTCTGCTCCTCTTCATCACGGCTGAAACTGTGACAGCTTTTCCTCGCTGCAGGAAAACAGAAGAATAAACATTTGAGTTCTGTTGTGTGATAATCTGTCTACAGGAAAACATTAATGAAGTTACATCATGCAACAGTGAAACTGAAGTGGATAGATTAGATTAGATTAGACTAGATTAGACTAGATTAGATAGATTAGCCTTTATGTGGGAATATGGAATTGATTTGTGGGTTTATTGTATTTGACTTTATTTGATTTCAGTGTATTTTAGTTATGCACAACTTTGAGGGTTTTTAGCACCTAATGAAACAGATGGAGCGAAAACTGGAAGGTGGTGGCACAGGCTCAGACTAGGGTGTGAGCACGGTGACGGGTTCAGACTATGGTGTGAGCGCGGTGACGGGCTCGGACTATGTGTGAGCGCGTGGGGTGACGGGCTCGGACTATGGTGTGAGCGCGGTGACGGGCTCGGACTATGGTGTGAGCGCGGTGACGGGCTCGGACTATGGTGTGAGCGCGGTGACGGGCTCGGACTAGGGTGTGAGCGCGGTGACGGGCTCGGACTATGGGTGTGAGCGCGGCGATGGGCTCGGACTAGGGGTGTGAGCGCGGCGACGGGCTCGGACTAGGGTGTGAGCGCGGCGACGGGCTCGGACTAGGGGTGTGAGCGCGGCGACGACGGGCTCGGACTAGGGTGTGAGCGCGGCGACGGGCTCGGACTAGGGTGTGAGCGCGGCGACGGGCTCGGACTAGGGTGTGAGCGCGGCGACGGGCTCGGACTAGGGTGTGAGCGTGTGACGGGTTCGGACTAGGGCGTGAGCGTGTGACGGGCTCGGACTAGGGTGTGAGAGCGCGATGAGGGGTTCGGACTAGGGTGTGAGCGCGATGAGGGGTTCGGACTAGGGTGTGAGCGCGGCGACGGGCTCGGACTATGGTGTGAGGGTTGACGGGTGACGGGCTCGGACTATGGTGTGAGCGCGCGGTGACGGGCTCGGACTATGGTGTGAGCGCGGTGACGGGCTCGGACTATAGGGTGTGAGCGCGGTGACGGGCTCGGACTATGGGTGTGAGAGCGGCGGTGACGGGCTCGGACTATGGGTGTGAGCGCGGCGACGGGCTCGGACTAGGGTGTGAGAGTGTGACGGGCTCGGCCGGCGACGGGCTCGGACTAGGGTGGGCTCGGGCGACGGGCTCGGACTAGGGTGAGCGCGGCGACGGGCTCGGACTAGGGTGTGAGCGTGTGACGGTTCGGACTAGGGCGTGAGCGTGTGACGGGCTCGGACTAGGGTGTGAGCGCGATGAGGGGTTCGGACTAGGGTATGAGCGCGGTGAGGGGTTCGGACTAGGGTGTGAGCACGGTGACGGGTTCGGACTAGGGTGTGAGCGCGGCGACGGGTTCGGACTAGGGTGTGAGCGCGGTGACGGGCTCGGACTAGGGTGTGAGCGCGGCAAACGGGCCCGGACTAGGGTGTTAGAGTGTGACGGGTTCGGACTAGGGTGTGAGCGCGGCGACGGGCTCGGACTAGGGTGTGAGAGCGCGGCGACGGGCTCGGACTAGGGTGTGAGCGCGGCGACGGGCTCGGACTAGGGTGTGAGCGTGTGACGGTTCGGACTAGGGCGTGAGCGTGTGACGGGCTCGGACTAGGGTGTGAGCGCGATGAGGGGTTCGGACTAGGGTAT
Source organism: Periophthalmus modestus (assembly GCA_019594935.1). Lineage (NCBI taxonomy): Eukaryota > Metazoa > Chordata > Actinopteri > Gobiiformes > Gobiidae > Periophthalmus > Periophthalmus modestus. The sequence continues at coordinate 16,055,098 of JAIEZT010000021.1, forward strand.
GAGCGCGGTGAGGGGTTAGGACTAGGGTGTGAGCGCGGTGGCAGGGCTCAGACTAGGGTGTGACCGCATGATATATGACAGATTCAACAATACATTTTGGGGGTTAATATTTATCCTAGTAGAGAACCTTTTGGTATTTTTCTGTTCTATGATAAGAAATGAGACCAGGGTCAAATAAAGAACTTTTTTTGACTTATTATAGATATATACTAATTACTAAAGTGCTTCATTCTATCATGTGTTTAGAATATGTTTTGGGCATAATCCTGCCTCAGGATTATTGTGTCAGTGGCACACATTAGTTTCAGTGTTACAGTTTATCATTACATTTCCTTCACCAAAAGACTGTACTTCAAAATGTCATATCGTGACAGGCCTACATGTAACTCACTGGAGTATGTAATCCAAACTGGTGTTAGTGTACAAAGAACTGCTTTGTACCTTCACTGACAAAAAATTCTGCAAAGCCCTGGGCAGCTTTCACGGCTGAGGGAGAGTGGGCCGTGAAGGACTCGGTCCGCTCAAACTGGTTCTTCTCTGGATGCCACTGCACCCCGTAAAATGGATATTTGTACGCTGTCAAAACATTGCATTTAGTATGTGTTTAGTTACTGTATAATTTATGTTTTTTAGCCAAACTTCTGTACATCTGCCCTAAAGACACATAAAGCCAAATTCTTGTTTTATGCTTTTTAAATTAGACATCAAATATATGACTAAGATCATTACTAAACATTGCCACTGTTGGATTTTCTCTTGTTTTTTGACACATCAAATCCATTACAGTGATTTTCATGTTGACTGTCTTTATGCCAGATGCCTTTCTTGACAAAACCCATGGAGTTCATCCGAGGACCAAAAGCACAGTGGGTGGTGGTTTGTCGTGTATAATTTCCTGTACAAACCTTCCATCGTTGAAATGAACATTTTGCCATCATCTGTGGTGTTGGTGGTTAGTACTCGGTAAAAAGTATTTAAGTTCTCACACTTCCTGTAAGTCTGAAAGAGACAGAACAGAAGGCATCATTTACATCATGTTCCTTTGAGTTATAAAAATAAACTGATATAAAATGTCTCACGTTCATAGTCAGACTGTATTTGTGGATGTTGACAGTTACAGATTCAGTGGCCAGAGTATGAAGTGTGTCCTTTGGGAAACTTTTGAACATCCTGCTCTCTTTGGCTTCTGTTCACGATTAACAAAAACACATTCAGTTTGAACAACTACTTCTACTACAACTCCCACTACTACTACTATTGCTACTCTATTTGTTGTATAGTTACCATGGTGACACAATGCTCACATTAATCATGCTTGATTAAGTCGGGTTTGGTCCAGAATCGGACAATAATCTGAATTTCAATACAGAGGTTTTAAAGAGAAACCTTGTGTTGGAATGAGGTTTCTGGGGGTGTCCTACATGTATGTCTGTGGCAGAATGTTCATCAGTTTCCATTTGATATGTTTAAAATTTCCAAAAGCCTGTGATCAATATGAGCATCTATGACAGGCCCGGGTCTACAGGGGCAAAAGGTGCATGATAGGCCCGGGTCTACAGGGGCAAAAGGTGCATGATAGGCCCGGGTCTACAGGGGCAAAAGGTGCATGACAGGCCCGGGTCTACAGGGGCAAAAGGTCCATGACAGGCCCGGGTCTACAGGGGCAAAAGGTGCATGACAGGCCCGGGTCTACAGGGGCAAAAGGTGCATGACAGGCCCGGGTCTACAGGGGCAAAAGGTGCATGACAGGCCCGGGACTACAGGGGCAAAAGGTGCATGACAGGCCCCGGGTCTACAGGGGCAAAAGGTGCATGACAGGCCCGGGTCTACAGGGGCAAAAAGGTGGACACATGAAGGCCCCGGGTTTACAGGGTCAAAAGGTACATGACAAGGCAGTTTGGGTCTAAAGAGGCAAAAAGATGCATGACAGGCCCGGGTCTACAGGGGCAAAAGGTGCATGACAGGCCCGGGTCTACAGGGGCAAAAGGTGCATGACAGGTTCATTTTAAAATTCTTGCCCCTCACTTTAGGCAGGTTCAATAATGAAATCACCCTTTGAGACTGCGAACAGAACAGTGCCCTCAGTTAGCTACACCCTCCAGGGAATATTGATGATCAGCTGCAAAGTATCTATTGTTTCATTTCTAGCTGTTCTGATTTAGCATATTTTCAGAACAATTGTGACATAATACATTTTTCACTCTATGGCTGTTAATTATGCTCTCTCATGTCCTGCTCTATGACTACTTTACTTTTTATTTATTTTACTATTTAATATACTTTTGTTGTCATTTATATTCATATACTATTATTGTTGCTGGGCTTTTTTATTTTTATTTTTGTTTTGCTGTGATCTCCAGGGGTAAATGCTTGTTTTTTTGTCTTTAATTGAAAAATGTAACAGAAACAGATTTTAGATTTTTAAAAAGAACAAAATAAAGAGTTGAACCTTTTGTAAAGTTTAGGGGTAGTGCCACATTAAAAATATTTGTGGTCGAGAGTACTTTCTTCTCTCCAACCACACAGGCCATAAGTTGAAATCCAAGACAGGTTCCCCACACTGGGAAATAGTCGCCTCGATCATTGGCCTGTAACATATAAAAAAACACATTCATTTCTCTTCAGGCGCTGCTGTTGACCAGGCTGATGGAACTTACCTCTGTCGCTAGAGCAAATAACAGTCTCGCAGCTCTTGCATAACCAGATGTGCTCACGCTTACTCTCCCACCAGGATAAAATACTCTGTGTTGGTCCAAATAGAATGAATTATTATTGGTACAGACATCATTCATGATCACAGAGTTTGAATATTTACCATTGATGGACTTAAACAGAGCCCTGTACTCTTCTTCGGTCTTGTCAATGCTGCAAAATGTACGATAAAAAGTTAGTTTCATTCTCATTCAGTGTTTGCTTCTACTTTCTACATTTTATACACATACAGAAGACATTAAATATATGAAGTAAGATATATGGAATTGTTTATCTGTCCTATCCTTCAGTCTCAGGTCTGATCCGTAGCAAAAGACGAAATTTAAATCTGTCAACTGGACAAATTGTTGTGAGAGTGAAGACGTTTCGCTGGTCATCCAAGCTTCTTCATCTTCAGTTCTGGTCAGATTGCTGATGGACACTGCCTTATATCTGTCTGAAGCAGCTTTGGTTACAGTTTCAGCCTTAACGACCCTATTCAACCTGTAATGGCAACTGTAAGGTATTTTCTATCAGTGCAGCACTACTCCAAACTGGTTTCTTGATTTACTCATGCTAAAGTACAGTACAGTACAGTAACACGAGCCCGCCAGTGGATATGGGATGCATGGGGGATCACCAGGACGTTATGGAGACCAGTGTGGGGGTCTACAAGGATGTGTGGACAAGAAGATAACACCTATGTTCTGGTCTTGTGATTAAAGCCACTTCTTTTTTGTAGCCTCTTTCACCAAGGAATGTGTGACCCCCGACGCACTCTGAGGGTCAATAAAAACAGTCACACTGTTCGACTTTGCCTAAAGTTTTCTTAAAGTGACTCCACGCTGACCAGAAGAAGACCCGCCTCACACACACGTACATCGGGGAGTCCCTATAAAAGCTGTCAACAGGCACATCTCAGGACTCTCTTCTGTCCTTTCCTAAGAGTCAGTTGCTTCATTGTTCACTTTACCTGTGTGGAACTTATTAAATCCTTCTGACTTTATGTTTCAGTCTCTTTCTCCTCTTTGACGCTTACACCAGAAACGAACAATTCTTACACCACCTATTGTTCTCTTTGTTTAGTGTTTGTTCTGGGTCTGAGGATAGAGTTATAGATCGTGGAGAGAGATGACGCTCTAAGTGCCCCCATTCTTGTCTTTCAAACAAAAATACCTTCTTTAACTCTCTCTCAAAAACCATTTCTTTTCTCTGGCTAAGATCGCTGAACGTCAGATATAAGTCAGTGTCCATCAGTAATCTGAGCAGAACTGAAGAAGAGGCTTGGACGAGCAGCGAAACGTCTTTCACTCCTATAACTTTTTGTCCAGTTGACAGATTTAAATTTCATCTTTTGCTGTGGAATTATGTAGCAAAGAAACACAATAAGTAACATATTTTTCTAAAACCAAAGAGTGGCTACTTTGAGGATTTGGATCTACTTTTTCTTTTTTCTACATAACTCTATATGTTCTTGATTTAACGTTTTGTCCTTCAGATTACATAACATCAAATTCTAACTCCAATTACTCATTAAGCTACTCTTACTTTTGGGTCCACTACTTAGTATATTATTTTGAAGTAAAGTTACTCTCTTACATCCTTGTGATTTGTAATCTTACTGTATAGG